>LS867100.1:622421-645092 GCA_900490955.1 Micoletzkya japonica | reverse complement strand
GAATATCTCAATAAACATTCCAATTTATTTATTTTTATTTAGAAACTAGCAATATTTGGAGATGGTGGAACACTCCCAAACCGAAGAAAATACAAAAATCTTTAATTTTTTGACAATTAAAATGTTAGCTATCGCGAACTGAGTGTGCCGTGCCTAATGCATTTTCAATGTCTGTGCTTCCTTCAAATGAACGGTCGTGGCTATATATCGCTTCTCCAGGTGCAAGAAGTCTAGAATATGTCTATTCTGCATAACTAAATTTCAATTTCGCTGAAAACTCAGGGTGCGAAATTTCGACCCTCCAAAAAATCCTCAAAATTGACGCATTTTGTACTCTACTTATGCATTGAACTGTGCTGATCACGATTCTGGCAGAATTATCTCATTTCATCTCCATCTGGCTCCGCAATCGTCGCCTCGGGGTGCGAATTATCGAGGCAGCCGCGACGCGGCACGCAACGCGTCCCCTCTCTCATGCAAGCGTGCGTGACCTATCGCGCTCTCTCGCTTCCCCCCATACTCTCTCGCCCGCCGCACACTGACGTACCTGCGCTCTCTCTCCCTCGCTCGCTCTCTCGCCTCCCCTCTCATTCGTCCAGTGCGCGTCTGCCATACTGTGTACTCGCGGGCTGCCCTCGCAATAACAGACTAAGTTCTAAGTTCTCGTAGCAACAGGATAGCGTCACATAGGTTCTTACTGATTATCGATCGTACTCTTTCTGGCAGAATAGCGTCGTCGCTATACGCACACGTGATCAAGAGCGTTATATATCGATTTTCCTCCACACGATGGTCTCATCGATGGGAATTCACGTGGTCGATGAGTGAGTTGTATTCAGTTGATGCCTGAATTGAAAGACTGAGATGCAGTATTCAGGTAATAGATCAATTGAAGGACTGAAATGCGTCATTCAGTTGATAGGTCAATTAAAAAACTGAGATGCGATATTCAGTAGATGGGTGAATTGAAAGACGGAGATGCAGTATTAGTTTTTGGCTGAGCTGGAAAACTGAGATGCAGTATTCAGTTGGTGGGTCAAATGTAAGATTGAGATGCAGTATTCAGTTGATGACTGAATTGAAAGACTGAGATGCAGTATTCAGTTGATGCCTAAATTGAACGACTGAGATGCAGTATTCAATTGATGCCTGAATTGAAAAACTGAGATGGAGAATTTAGTTGACGGCTGAATTGAACGACTGAGATGCAGTATTCAGTTGCTGGGTCACCTGAAATACTGAGATGCAGTATTCAGTTGATGGCTGAACTGAAAAACTGAGATGCAGTATTCAATTGCTGGGTCAAATGTAAGATTGAGATGCAGTATTCAGTTGATGGCTGAATTGAAAGACTGAGATGCAGTATTCAGTTGATGCCTAAATTGAACGACTGAGATGCAGTATTTATTTTATAGGTGAACTGTAAGACTGAGATGCAGTATTCAGTTCATACGTGTGCAATCATCCAGGCAATATTTGGAGAAATGGCCTCACCCAAGTACGAATTCATAAATTATCAAGCCTACCAATTGCAATTTCCTAGGAA
This sequence comes from Micoletzkya japonica, assembly GCA_900490955.1. NCBI lineage: Eukaryota > Metazoa > Nematoda > Chromadorea > Rhabditida > Diplogasteridae > Micoletzkya > Micoletzkya japonica. The sequence goes on along the minus strand of LS867100.1, from coordinate 643,546 downwards.
ACATCAGCCTACCAATGTAAAATTTCGAAAATAATTGGGCCTACCACCCATACTTCTGGTCTATGCCAACGTATGATTCAGTTGATAGGTGAACTGAAAGACTGAGATGCAGTATTCAATTGCTGGGTCAACTGAAAGACTGAGATGCATAATTCAGTTTTTTGGCTGAATTGAACGAATAAGATGCAGTATTCAATTGATGCCTGAATTGAACGACTGAGATGCAGTATTCAGTTGATAGGTGAACTGAAAGACTGAGATGCAGTATTCAATTTTTGGCTGAATTGAACGACTAAGATGCAGTATTCAGTTGGTGCCTGAATTGAACGACTGAGATGCAGTATTCAATTGATAGGTGAACTGAAAGACTGAGATGCAGTATTCAATTGATAGGTCAACTGAAATACTGCGTTTCAGAATTCAGTAGATGGGTGAATTGAAAGGCTGAGATGCAGTATTCAGGTAACAGATCAATTGAAGGACTGAGATGCAGCATTCAGTTGATGGCTGAATTGAACGACTGAGATGCAGAATTTAGTTGACGGCTGAATTGAAAGACTGAGATGCAGTATTCAGTTTTTTGGCTGAATTGAAAGATTGAGATACAGTATTCGGCTGGTTGGGTCAACTGAAAAACTGAGATGCAGTATTCAGTTGACGGGTGAATTGAAAGATTGAGATACAGTATTCAGGTGGTTGGGTCAACTGAAATACTGAGATGCAGTATTCAGTTGATAGATGAATTGAAATATTGAGATACAGTATTCGGCTGGCTGGGTCAACTGAAATACTGAGATGCAGTATTCAGTTGTTGGGTAAATAGAAAGACTGCAGTATTCAGTTTTTGGCTGAACTAAAGACTGAGATGAAGTATTCAGTTCATAGATCAATCGAAAGGCTGAGATGCGGTATTCAGTTGATAGGTCAACTGAAAGACTGAGATGAAATATTCAGTTCATAGGTCAATCGAAAGGCTGAGACGCGGTATTCAGTTGATATGTCAGCTGAAAGACTGAGATGAAGTATTCAGTTACTGGGCGACAGAAATACCGAGAAAATTTACTACCGTAACCCTTTCTTCCCTTACCACGTACGATTGCAACCTACATCTAACTGTGGGACAGAACTTCCCTTTAGAGAGCTGATACCGTAGTCAGATTTTGGCTTAAAAATCCATTCTCAATACGCGTCACGTACGCGTCGCGGTTAGCCACTCGCTGTGCATTTTAAATGTTTTGCGCGCGTTGATTTAAACGGTCGTGCTTACTACCGTAACCATCCCTTCTCCTACTACCGTAGCCCACCTTTACCTTACTGACTCTCCCCTAAGCATGGAAATACACTTGATTGAGTTGTGTGACGTTCACTTTCACGTGTTCTCATCATTTGTTTAGTTAATTAAAAGACGAAATTTCAATTTTCCGTTTTTTTATATTTGAAAATTTTTTATTTTTATTTTTAAATTCAATGACTGCCTGAGATCATAGATCAAATAGTAACGACGTTGAATTTTAAAGTGTCTTGATTCTTTCATTAGGAGAGGGATAAAAGTGCCTTGATTCGCCCTGGAAAGCTTAAAATCCAGCAAATTTTTACGACAAAAAGTGCCTTGGTTACGTTGGATCCGATTGATCTATGCCTGAGATGCAGACATCAATTGTTGGGAGGGTTGGGTATTTTGAACGATTGAATGACTGATATGCAGATATCAGTTATTCGGTGAATTTACGCGACTATTTGATAATATTCGACTAACGAGTACAAGTTGCGGTTCCATTATTTGATAGCAGACAACGGAACTTGGAGGTCTACTGTTTGATAAGTTTCAATATTAAAAAAATAAATATTTTGACATTTACAACAATTTGAATCCCCTTAATTTTCAGTTCACTTTTACATAAAAACTTTTCTTCTTCATACGTCTGAGATCTTAATTTATCTTATGAAATAATTTCAGATTTTTTTGTAAGAATACATTATCTTTTCATATTAAAAAATCAATATTTTGAATATCACAAATATCAATATTAAAATTAGCAGCACAACAAATGAACCAGTCAACTGAGCCGGCCGTTAGGTCGGCCTAGTATACAACAGATAGCACAGGTTAACTCGGCTACTTTTGATGCGTATGCTTCACTCATACACGACTGTGACGTGTCTGGCCACCAAAAACAACGAAACATATCGTCGAAAAGGAACTGATTTTAAACCTCTAGTGGATGGGGAAATGGAGAGAGATGATGAGTTATCAGGGATACGCGTAGTTCAATGGTCTCATGAGCCCCCCCCCCCCTCTTCTCAATCCCTCCCTATCACACTAATCAAAGAATGGAGGGATTCCCCGTTGTCTTACACTATCATCTGATCACTCCTTGATCGAGTCTCTCTTTCATTCTCTTCTTCCTTCTAGTTGTTGTCTCTAATCCTCCTTCTTCATCTCGACGGCTTGTTCATATCTGTCCATCCTTTGTTTCTCTCTCTCTGTTCCCTCTCTATCCTCTCATTCCCTCCCATTCATTCTTCCAATTCGCCTCTCTTCTGTGTCAAACACAACGCACCGCGTTCTTGGCAATAAAAGAAGCGACGCGGTATGAGAGGGATAAAGAAGAGAGGGAGGGGAGGGAGAGAGAGTTATGAGAGAAAGAGAGGGTAGAGAGAGAGAGGGTTACGAGGGAGAGTGTTCAGAGAGAGAGAGGGGGGTCTAGTGCATGATCCGAGAGTCTTCCCTTCTCCTTGCGTGGTCTTCTCTCTCTTCAGTGACGCAATCTCCCCTCTTTCCCTCTTTCCCTCCCATTCCTCCTCCTCCCTCTTCTCCTCCTTCATTTTCTTATGTTTTCCTGCAATCCAATCGCCATCTCATTCAGTATCCTCCTCATCTCTTCTCAGCTTGATTACTTCTCACTACTCCCCACTACATCCCCTATTCCTTCCCCTCTTTTCTCTCTCAGTTCTCTTCTTCTCTCTGCCACCTGTTGATACACAGTCACAATAGCCTCCGCTCCCTCTTCCCCTTCTTCCCTTCAGTCTTCGACCCTCTCCTCTGTATGCAGATCAACTCTAGTTCCTTCGACTCTGGTAGCTTCTCCCTCTGTCCTCTGTCCCTCTCCCCTCGTATTCCCTCTCTCCCCCCTCTCCCCTCCCTCGTACTCTTCCTGTATCTCTCTCACTCGTTTGCATATGCTTGGTTGTCTCAGTCGAGAGTCATAAGAAAGAGGAAATGAGAATGGGATTATCAATAGAGCCCCGTGTACGGGTCGACTATTTACTATTTATTTAGTATCTGCCATCAGACAATGATTCAGAGAGCATTTTACTGTGAAGGCGATGATTGATTACTCAAATCGTGTTTAGTGTCAATGGTCACAAATTCTCATCATCCTTAGATGAAATCACTACTTTACTATTTACACAGAATAAGCTCCTTCTCCATGATTTATGGTCGTTTCTTCACTCGTTGCATTCGTTATCTATTGTAATCCAGTGACTAAGCGATAGAGAGATAACGAGTTTTATGAAAGCGAGGGGAATATTGCAGAGAGGTTAGAAGGGGGTTCAAAGGGGTTCGTGTTGTGAAGAGAGACAGTTGTTGTGGGGAAGGGAACACTAGTGGTCTCGAGTTCAGTCTCACTCTGAGATGAAGTCTCTCTTATTGCTAGACAACCTGCCGTTGTCCATCAATAGAGATGGAGTGTATACAATGCAAGTTTAAAATTGGTTACTTTCGACGATATGTTTCGTTGTTTTTGGTGGCCATACGCGTCGCGGTTATGAAGGATTTGTGAAGCATGAAAAGGAAACGATTTGGAAGCTGTAGTATACTAGGAAGAAGGCATTGCTCATTCCCTTATCTAGACTGTTGATAATGCAAAGATGTCTCCATTTCAGCAGCCAATCCGCCTCGAATATTCGTGACTGGAGGGGGGAAATGGAGAGGGGAAGGAGACACGAATGGACCGGGACTTCCACGACTTTCAAGCCAGGTACATTTACCTCCTTGTTCCCCGTCCCTCTCTCCCCTCTTCTTCCCCTCAAGCCCCCTCCACTCTACTTCCCGATCCCTTCCTTATCACAAGTAATCTCTCGTTATCTTGCCCTCAGGGACTTCTCCCACTCAGTAGAGAGGGGGAGTGTAGGCAGTTATCATCTATTTGTATCCCTCTCTCGATCAGCTCTTCTTCTCTTCTCTATCTCCACCTTCCCTATCCTCCTATCCCTACAGTATCCCATCTACAGTACCCAGTGATGTCCGAAATCCCCACAAATTTTGAGGGGTGTCGCACCCCCTATCTAAAAAATCTATCACCGCCACCCTCACAAACGTCCCACAAATTTTAAATTTGTGAGGCCTTTATGAGACCTTCCGCAAATGAATACACTAACAAGGGAAGTGCAAATGGTGACCATTGGATCCAGAGATGAGACATAGGTCATTCGATAGAGCTTGAAAAGTTATGTAGATTCTGTGAAAACTAGCTGCCCACATGCACTCATCGTCGAGAACGACGACGTCAACGATTCCACTGTATCCCCCATGCACCGCTCTCTCATTGCCTTCTATCGCTCCAGCTGCGGCTGCTGCAGGGTCGGCGTGGCGCAGCAGTTAAGACGAGGGTCTAATGCTCATATGGCGAGGGTTCGATCCCACTCCTTTCATTTTCTTTTGCCCACACTCCTAGACTTGACCCATATAACTTTCTTGTGATGGACACCGTCCACGAGTAATGTTTTTGAAATAGAAAAGATCAGTACAGTAATGAAGGAATATGACATTTCAATAATTCGCTGTGCATCCATTTTGAACATCTCACCACTTCCATCTCCACGGGTCATCTGACAAACGATTACATAATACCAACGAGAGTTCGGGAGAAGAACCATGAGAAATACCAAATAAAAATCCTACTACCCCTTTGCGCGTCTCTTCAATCTTCCATATTCCTTATAATTTAATGGCCGAGTCTTCTGTCGGACTCTTTATTCGTGTAAGAGACCTACGAGAGGATCCGAGACTCTCGTCATGTCTTCATTAAAGAAGAGCCGCTGGGATCCGTTGAATGATTTTCGCATGCACTGATCACAAATGTTTTCCTCGTCATAGTTGTCAATTGTGTTCGCTATAACCTCAAGTGCGAACTTGTGTTGCAAGGGTGAAAGGCAAGTGAAAGCTGGAAGCCACAGTCTTCTCTCGGTTTCTAGCTTGCGCGATGAAGATTGACTCTAATGAAAGGGAACTATTTTTTCAATCTTGCATATATTCGTAAGCGGTATATTCGGACTTTCGGAATCTACAAAGATTAAGAGCGTCGATATCTATCATAATTGAAATCGGAACATTAAAAAACCCATATTTGTAAAATCGAGCTGTTGGTAGGCCACTACTGTATTGCAGACCATCAGAATCAAGCCAAAGAATTTTCGCATGAGGCAAACTATAAGTCTAGGAGTGTGGGCAAAAGAAAATGAAAGGAGTGGGATCGAACCCTCGCCATATGAGCATTAGACCCTCGTCTTAACTGCTGCGCCACGCCGACCCTGCAGCAGCCGCAGCTGGAGCGATAGAAGGCAATGAGAGAGCGGTGCATGGGGGATACAGTGAAATCGTTGACGTCGTCGTTCTCGACGATGAGTGCATGTGGGCAGCTAGTTTTCACAGAATCTACATAACTTTTCAAGCTCTATCGAATGACCTATGTCTCATCTCTGGATCCAATGGTCACCATTTGCACTTCCCTTGTAAACATTTACAACCCGGGGAAACGTGTTTTCTGGGGTAGAAAAACACGCTGAACAACATTAGGCTTTTGCTTGAATTTTCCATAATTATAAAGTACCGTAACCCGCCTACCATTATCGATACTTCCAACATAAGCATCTCTAAACTCAACATAAAGCACCTCAAATATCGTTGAAATATTCTTCCTAGGGTTGCAAAATGCGCAAAAGAATGCTAGATAGTCAGTTTCCCATGAAACATTCATTTTGTTGTAGTACCGTAATCTGCCTGTTAACTTCTCGACATACGGTTTTTAGCCATATTTGCAAAATCCGCATTCCTAATTTTTTGGTAGCACCAACCTCTGACACTGGTGAGGGGTCTGACATGACTGACAGTACCTCTTCCCTCCTTATTCTCCTCTTCTCTAGAGTGATTCGTGCCTTTTGATGGTTATGCTTAACCCTCTATAGGAAAGTATGCCATCGGATCATTATTAGTTGAAAGATGATGATGAAAAGACACGAATGACATGCTCTGCGCTTCTCACTCTTCCTTTCTCCACCTGGGGGACTGTGCCAAGAGTACAGATGTGTCCCATAACTCTCTCCCCTCCCTTGATCCAGCTGCTATACATCCATAAGTGTATTCGATCCCTCGCTTCCCTCTCTATTAGCCTGTCTCCTCTTCTTCTCTTCCTCTTCCCTCCTTATTCTTCCCTTCATTCTCCCTTTCTTCTCTCTCCTCAACTCCTCTCAATCCAACTCCCCATTGACTCTTCTCTCAATATCCAACCTATCCCCTCATTCCCTCCCTCTCTTCAATTAGTATCATCCCCTTCCTCCTCATGTCTTCCCCCTTTTCTTCTCTTCTCTTATTTCCAGTATTCTTCCCTCTCTTCTCTTACTTGTTTGATCGACCATCTACCTCCGCACCTCTTCTTCTCTCTTGTGTCCTCCCTCTCTCCCTCGTACCTCTCTCTCCTCTCCCCTCCCAACCCACTCCTCCCCTCAGGCGTCCCTCTGCCCTGTGATCCCTCTTCATCTTCTTCAGTAGTAGCTCGTCGAATGGCTGAATACAATTCCCCTCTCAATGGTTAGTCACACTATTATTTACTATCTTATTTCAGTTTCTTGTTTATTTTTTTCAATCCAGATACTTTTATTTCTCGCTCGAATGTCATCCGAAAAAGGGAATGTTATTTTCTTGTTTTTAGATTTAGAGCAATAGTGCATTCGGATACTGTAGCATCGCAAAGACTACAGTACGATCAATCGATAGATTACGGTATGAAGGGGTTTCAGGGCAATCGGGAGGGGCTCTTCTTCCTCCAATCGATGCCCTCGATCCGCTGAATACGAAGGAATGTGTGGATGAACTGAGAAGGAAAAGGTGCGATTATTATGGGAAGGGAAAGAGAGATCAATATATTACACGAGTTTACAAGAGTTGAAAAGTGTTGTCTTTCGGAATAGGGTATGCTAAAGAGTGAGCAAGCTGTGAAAGGAAATGATCATGAAGCTGCAACTATGTTACTTTAACCTTAATCTATGGTTAACTCAAAATATTGTAATCTTTGTTTCTGATTGTAGATGAGGGTTGTTTCTGTCTCTTAAGCTGAGTCGTGTTTGCCTTCTCTTCAGTCTCTTCTCCGATTGAATCAAACACTTGAGTAGATCGATGCATGGGTTACGGTAGTCAATGAACACGATGATTTATTCGTTCTTTGCAGACTTCAGTCGAAGAGGGAAATGCTCTGTGGACCCAATGCAGAGGAATCACTGCTTTTACGGTCAGATTAGTTTTTTATCTTTCTTGGAGGTTCAATGTCATCCTTTAGACTTTTATTATTATTACGGTAGTATTGCAAAATATAATAGTATGATGAGATTGAGAAGCACGACGAATAGATGACGCATTGATCGTAGGGTACCGTAACCCTTGTACCTAATTGTTGCCCTTGCAGTCGCAAGAAGGGAAATAACGACGAATCGGCCGGCCATTCCTCTTCTCTTCGTTCTACTCGAAACCATCGCTTATCCGCCCCTTCCTTCCCTGACAATTACAATATCGATGTGAGGGAGACTGCCAGGGCTTTGAAGGAGAGAATGGACAAGAATGAAGATGGAGATCTATCGGTAAGGGGACGGTAGAGGGGTACGGTAATGGACCAGAAGGAATACTGTAGGAGTACGGTAGATATTGGGGGTACGACAGACAGTTGGTAGGTTAAAGGCTATTGAAATGTGGCTATGGTAGTAAGTTTAAACTGAAGAAGGCTGTTGTTTACGGTATCATTATCATGTGGGTACTGTAGCTGAGCACGGAATGGAGGGGTACGGTAGTAATGGGACGTATTGTAGACGATCAACGAAGGACTGATCACCCCCGTCGTTCGTCGCAAGATCCCCCTGAAGGAAGTGATGAGTCCCCAGCTTCCCTCTGAGATCTCTCTTCCCTACAATCGATCGTCAGTTCCACCATTATATTATAATATTGACGAAAATGTTCCGTCAGTAAACTCATTCCTACTTTGTCTGGTCTCTCTTCATGCCGCTTCGCTCTCTCGTCGGAAATAGAAATGAGACAACTGACGGAACTTTTTACTCAACCATACCATCTTGATGCAATATCCTTCTATCCCTCCTTCACAACTGCACTATTCCCATGCTTGTTGATCTTTCCCTAGTATTCAATCTCTCTAAGTGTCTCTCTCTCTTATTAGTATCACCCTCCCCCTTCTCTCTCTATTCTCTCCACTCCCCCATCCCTTCTGTCCCTCAACTCCAATTACCCCTCCCCTTCCCTTTTCTCTCTGCTTCATTTCCATTGACCTGTACCCTCTAATAAGCACTCAGTTCATTCTCTTCTTTTCTTCTTTCTCTCCATTTCTCCCTTTACCCTCCCCTTCTACTGTACACTGTCATCCCTCGTTCTTTGTGCTTCCCTCTCTCCCCCTCCCTCTTCCCCTCTTCTTCTTGTTCAACTTCCCTTCCTCGTCCGTATATCGTTGTCCACGCATTGTTTGTTGTGTATACATGCTTTCTACTCTTCCCTTCGGGGGATCCTTCCCTCTCTTTCTCTTCCCTCTCTCCCTCCGTTTCTCTCTCCCTCTTAAATCTCCCTCCCTTCTCCGGTACAGTCCATCCTTCTCTTCTCGTCTTTCCCTATCCCTCCCTTCTTCCCTTCTCCTTCCATACTCTCCTCTTCCTTTTCTTCCAATTCCCTCACAGTCGGACGGAACTCCCACTTTGGCACGGTGCCAAAACCACATAATTCATGGGATATAGGACTTTATTGTTAAACTTTTGATCATCTCCTACTACTCATTCCTAAGCAAACTTGAAATAATCGTCCATTTTCATGGTGTGATCGAGTGGGATTAGTCTATCGTGGCCTTCCGGCTGTGTCCCTCTTCTCATCATACCATTGTCCCTTCTCCTTCCAATCTCTTCCCTCTTCTCTTCTTTCTTTCCCTCATTCCTCCTCTTCAGTTTCCGTTCAACTCTTCTCCCATAATCACCCTTTGTATCCCCTGATCTGAATCAACCGTCCCATGCTTTCCATTCAATTTCCCTTTCCCCTCTTTCTCTTTTCTGTTCCATTTCCATTCTACTCTTCGTATGTGAGTGCTCTTGCATAGGTTATCCTCCCCCTCTCTCCTCCACATCTCCCCTTTCCCCTCTTCCCTTTAATCTTTCCATCCTTTGTTCTTCACTCTCTTCATCTCCGGAATACCTCTACAGTAACCTACTTCTAGAATTGGTCCAATTTGAGAGGATTACGATATGCACTTGATCCACTGCCTGCTTCTCTTCGCTTTCCCTTGCCACTACCTCGATTCCCGAAGTCTCCCATATACACCAATTCAGTCATTTGTTATCTCATCCTTCATCTTCAATGATTTTAAATCATTGAATGGAACTATAATCCCTCAAAATTTCAGATTTTTCTGATTTTTTTGATTTTTCATCCCATCCGTGAAGGCCGCCCAATTACTGCCTTCTCTCAAAAATGTCTCTTAATTGACAATCGTCATCATGAGTACAGTAACCGTCGTGTGGTGGACTACTGCAAACTATTTGAATCGTGGTTAGCTTACTGCGAAAAAAGAATATGTGATCCATCCTATGAAATCTCCTCCATTCCATAATCACTTTCATTATACATCTCCTCTCCCACTATAGCACATCTCCCTCCATCCCATCCTTCCCCTTTACTAAGTTGTAGTATACTTCCTGCCCTCTCTCTCCTTATTTCCTCTCCCTCGTTATCTCCCTTCACTCTTAACCCCCTCCCCCCTCTTCTACTCTCATCTTCCATAGTAACATCTGTCCCATCGAGTGTCTGAATCTATCGCTTAGCTCTCTTATCGTATTTCCCTCTTACCCCTCTATGATACCCTCCCCCCTTCTCCTCCTTCCCTCTCAACTGATCATCCCCTCTCATAAGTCTTCCCTCTTCCCTTTCACTCTTCCCATTCAAAGTGTCCCTTCCGTCCTTGCACCCCTTCATAATAGTTACATCTCCCTTCTATTCTTTCTCTTTCCCCCTACACTCTCTTCGTCCTTTCCCTATACTTCAGTCTACTAATTAGTCTGTGTCTCTCATCACCTATTTGAATAGAGTTGCCATACCCTTTCAACACTTCTTTCCCTTCTCTCCTTATCATAGATGAAGCATGCTTGAAGTTGAGAAGGTGATAACCGAGTTAACCATCCTACGTGCAAGGATGAAAGGAGATTAACATCAACCACGAGGATACCGAAGGGGACAAGAAGGAAGAAGAGAAGAGAGAAGATAAATGCTAATGAAGCCACCAGTATATAAGGGGCTCGCCTCCCTCTCTCCATTCCTTACTCCGTTCATTCTACACTTCATTCCCCGTCCCCCTTCGTGACCCATACGTCGGTCAATCCCCGTCTCCGTCCAAGCCGAGATAAACGTTCTCGCATAACTCACTTGTGTTCTTACAGTACACTGGGGCCTCAACTGGCGACCAGACTTACTGTATCATACAGTAATCGTACCTTCCATTGGAATACTGTCAATGGCTGAGACCAATACGGTTTCTGGGGTGTCTTCGGGCATAAACCCCGATAATGTGTACCAGAATCGGAGGCATACGATACCCTGATAGCTCTCCTAGAGGCTCACTACACCCCCGTGTAGTGAGCCTCTAGGTATAACCGGTTACCGTCGGATTGACGTCGGCCCCAGCTATCTTCCAGAAGGCCATGGAAGAACGATTAGCTGGCATCGAGGGAGTGGTGGTGTACCTCGATGATGTCACAATAACGGCAAAGGACCGATGACGAGCATACCGACTGGCTTAGTAAGGCAATGAAGTGGTGCCTCAGCGCCTCAGGGTTACGTCAAAAACAGGAGAATACGAATTACTACTGGGACACGTAATCAATCGGAATGGTATACGTCCATGCAAAAACAAACTGGCTACCATCAAGGACATGCCGGCCCCGAAGTATCTCAAGCAAGTTGAGTCATTCCTGGGGATGGTACATACGGGAAGTTCGTACCGCAACTATCCAATTTGCGGTTCCCTTGAACAATCTGCGTAAAATAGACGCAAAGTTCGAGTGGAATGACGAACAGAACAGAGCGAGCGTTTCTCGAAATCAAACGTCGTCTGTTAGCGGCTGATCGACTAGCCACTACGATCCCGATGTACCAATTGTTCTCGCAACGGACGCATCAGATTTTGGCCTAGGTGCCGTAATATACCATAGATACCCTGACGGCCAAGAGAAGGCAATCTCGTTTGCGTCACGAACCTTGACGAAAGAGGAGCGCTACTACGCGCAGATTGAGAAGGAAGGCCTAGGAATAATCCATCGGGTTGAAAAAGTCAACCAGTTCCGAAACGGCCGGAAATTTACCTTGCTCACGGACCACAACCTCTAGTTAGAATATTCGGACCAAACACGAGATACCCGTGATAGCCCAAAGGCGACTCACACGATCGGAATTTCGGTTGATCCACATTGAGTATGTTCGTACCGAACAGTTCGGTAAGGCAGATGGTCTATCGAGACTTCCCCAAACGGGCATCGTGCCAAGCGATACCACACTCAGAGAAGCCTTGAGCTTGATCTCATGAGTACGGAGAACCTCCAAAGGTTTCCGATATCCAAAACGGATCTGGTAAACACTACATGGAAAGATCATAATCTTGTCCATATCAGAACATTACTCACGAATGGAACCGTACCGAAAGAGAAAGCATCGGATGATCCGATGCTACGAGTCCTTACATCAAGGCTCGAGGAGCTGGAAATCAGTGATGGTTGCGAGTAATGTGCTGTTCTAGGTAACATGCCTACCAACACCATTGCACAGTTGGGGATATCCTGACAAGGTGTGGCAACGACTACATATCGATTGTGGTCCCTTCCAAAAGAGCAACCAGCCATCCTGCTACAGGCATAAAAGTCCTGCAGAGGCACTGATGAGTCGCTGTCTAAGCATGAGACTCGACTTTATTCCAGCCCAATGCAGACCGTTGATATGCAACGGGAAATATGGTGAACTCATAAACGGAACTATGACATAAAGTCTGACTTTCGAAGTAGGGGAGGAAGTACTCCTCCGCAATTACTCCGATACAGGAGATCGATGGTTCCATGGAGTAGTCACCGAGAAACTTAGAGATCATACGTATCTCATTCAATATCGGAAGGCTCATTCAAATCAATTGAAAAAGAGCAATGTAGTAAGGCGTGAGGTAATCGAACCTACACCAGCACGGATAGTAGCGGGAACAGCTACACCGACTCACTCAAAAGATGCAGTAACAGCAATGAGACAGTCAACGAGAATCTGTCGACCGCCCAAGCGGTATGAACCTAAGACGAATAAGAAGACCAAAGGTGTCGCTCGCAAATAACCACGCATAAACACAATCTCATTGCCCGTGGGGGGAGAAGGGTATACTCATACTGCCCCCGGGTCTGCTCAGCAGATTGTGATTTACCTCGCATACGTCGAGAGTTTCACCATACGTTGTGAAACACAAATGGTGGTTTTATTGCTCGTCTTATTAGCATGACTGAGCATCTGAGAGTGTGAGTCATACGGTATCACCGTACCCAGGCGACTGTCTGAGCTAGAGAGATGTAGGGCCCAAAGGTCTGAACTTCCTACCGTAGACAGAGATGACCCTAGTTGGGAGACGTAGGTAATACGTACCGAACTTCCAACCTCAATCTACCGTACTCGACATATGATCGAGTAGGGTAGGAGTTGAGAAGGTGATAACCGAGTTAACCATCCTACGTGCAAGGATGAAAGGAGATTAACATCAACCACGAGGATACCGAAGGGGACAAGAAGGAAGAAGAGAAGAGAGAAGATAAATGCTAATGAAGCCACCAGTATATAAGGGGCTCGCCTCCCTCTCTCCATTCCTTACTCCGTTCATTCTACACTTCATTATCCGTCCCCCTTCGTGACCCATACGTCGGTCAATCCCCGTCTCCGTCCAAGCCGAGATAAACGTTCTCGCATAACTCACTTGTGTTCTTACAGTACACCGGGGCCTCAACTCTTGAACTATATTAGCCTGTCTTGTCTAATTGTATGCCATGACAATGAGTATTGTCTATCACTATTCCTCCCCTCCCCCTTCTCTCAGCCCATGGATCAATCCCCCATCCGCCTTTATTCCCCCATTCAGATCGCAGTCCCGTATTCGTTCTTCGCGAGTGGTGGCCCCGTTGTGCTCGGAGTGTCCCCTGTCAGTGTCTCCCTCTCCCCTCCCCCTCGCTCCCTCCCCTCTCCCTCCCAACTCCCTCCAACCAGTCTTCCCTCCCATATCTTCTTCGACTCCTCTACAGTGGTCAGCCGTCACAAACGAACTCAAGACGAGACAACAGAAAGTTGCGAAGGTGAGAGGGTTTGAGGGAGGGAGTTGGGAGGTAGAAGGGACTGAGAGAGGTAAAGAGAGTGACTTGGGAGGTTGAGGGGGAATGAAATGTGAGAGAGTAAGGGGAGAAGGTGAGGGAGGAGTAGTAGTCTCACTTCGACATAGCGTACAATCACATGAGCATTCCCACCTTTCTTCAATCATTTCTTCCCTATTCTTCTTCCACTAATTTCTCTTTTTCATTCTGTATCTTTTTACAAACAAAATGTTCCTTCAGTAAAAGAAATAAGATTAATCGTAAAAAAATTGGTTTTTGATCGTGAGAATTGGATTGATGTACACGAACTTAGCTTCATTATAGCGCTATGTTAATCTCATCTTTATTTAAATGAAATCAGGATAGATACAGAATCAGTTTGTGAATGTTTGTATCTTAGTGAAATATGTAGCTCTCTCTTTCTGACAATGAGTCGTGCTCTCCTCCCTCCATCTTCCCCTCCTGTCACTGTCTTCTCACAAGTGCTCATTTGCATGCTTTCTCGTTGTTCTCTCTTCGCGCGAATAGTCCCTTCTGGCTACTCCTCCCTCTCTTCCTTTTACCACCTCTCTCTTCCCTCTCCCTCCCCTCGTAAGATATTCATCCACTTCTCCCTTCAGGTCCTTCCAACCCCTCAAACTCCGCGTGTTTCTCTGGAACAGAGAATGACAATCAAAGAGGGAATAATGGAGAGAAGAAGTGATTATGCACAGATATCCGAGTGTACCGAAGGAACGATTGGAAATGGTTAGTTATTTTGAAGGGATTCTGAGAGAATGTCGAGTTAGCAAGGTGCCTTTCTTAAATGTCAATGTCTTGTTATGAGGGAAGTGTCGGATACTTCAATTGGCACGAATTTACATAGCAGCGGGATGCTCGCTGGCTTATTAGTGTCATACTGGTACACACTCGTTCAGTACTCGGTCTTCACTCCTTTTTATGTATTGCGTCGACCGCACTCGCATTATTAGATAGCTATTTTTTTCGTTCCGGGCTAGTTATTGAGTAGTGCCCCGATTCACCATTGCGCAAATGCGTCGATAAATTAAATTAAATTGTGGGGGTCTTAGATCTTAGAAGTTAATACATCAATGGATGGATTAGTTATGATTCTTCTCGATTACAGTAACCCGCGAGGACGATTCGTTGAGTGTTGCGGGTACGGTATTCGATGAACCCTGGGACTCGAATACTTGGGAGAGTCTGTTGGTCTGTGCTGGGGAAGGACGTGGAAGAGGTGAGGGGGATGTGGGGATTAGAAGGAAGTACTGATTGCATTGACACATTGGGTGACAGTATCGAGTGAAATGAAGGGACGATAAGTGAGGGAAATATGGAGCATGAAGGGGATATTAGAGAAGAGAAGAAGAGGAGACAGGGAAGAGGGGAAAAAGTGGATAGATCGGTCATTGAAGAGAGTGCACTAGAGAAGAGGAATTGAGATTGAGTGAAGGGGAAGGGAAACGAGGGGTTAGAAGGGAGGGTGAGAGGAAGACGGTACTCGAGGATTTGTGGGAATACGGTAAGGAGAGGGGGAGTACTGTAATGGGCGGATAGAGATTGGGGATCAATTGGGAGGGTGTGTGCGCTTTGTAATGGGACCTGTACGGGTGTTCTTGTATGAGATTGTAGCCTTGCTCTCCCCGAGTGATTGCCTTCATTCCCAGTTCTACAGTAACCCGCCCCTTGCAGTTTCAGTCCCCGATAGTGTAGTGGAAGAGGAGGAAATGGAGCGTTTTCCCGAGGAAGTTTCGCCGAGTGTTGTGAGTACTTGCCTATTGCATAAAAGGTCATTATCTTCTCTTCATTTTTAATAGCATAGCTTATCAAACACGAAAGAGTAGTCCTTACCCTATCTACTAATAACACGGGTTTCTTCCTTCCTTATGCTACGCCTTCCCCCGATTCCATGGATCCTATCGATCTCTCACCATTCCCCTTTAGCGCGTGCCTTCCCGTCATTCCCTTCTCTCAATGGACCCCTCGGGTTCCCTCCGAAGACCCGCTAAGATCGACAGTGCCTCGAATAGCATCGAAGAGTACATCATGTAGTACGTGGCCTCTTTTATCCTTTCTTTTATCCTAATTATCCTTACATTTTTCTTCTCTTCACCTTCATACTGCATTTCTTTTGTGAAATCGCATAAATTTATCCTTTATACTCTTAGATGGGTAGTATTTTCCAGTGGACATGCGATACCGTAATCCTTCGCATAGATTCCTCTTCCTTCACATTACCGTACCCGTCTTCAGTCTGTCGGTTGCGGGGGGAACTTTCTCGAAGAGTTTGTCTCGGTTCATCGAATGTGTCAAGGAATCGCAAGAGAAGAACGCTCGATTGGTGGTTAGTGTAGAGAGAGAATCACCAACTATCCCTTTCCCTTCTAGGCTAAGAACGTCCGTCAATTCATGAATGGAATGAAGAACTATTTGATGAAGCACGGAGAGGGTATGTCCAGTGTCTTATTCTACCGTAGGATGCAGACTATAGTGTAGTGTCAGATTCCTGACCATATGTCTTTTAGGCGACCTTCACTCTCTGATCACCCGAGAATCGTCTCGATTGAGTAGACATACCGTACTCAATATGGACACGATCCTCGAGGATTCACTCAATCGACTCATTCTCAGTCAGTCATCTTCACTGATTACTGTAGCTCTCTAAGATAGCCATTCGCTTCAATCTGCCATCCCCCTATCCTCCCCCCTCTCAGAACCCCTCTGTGACCATATCTACCACACAATGCGTTCCTCCCAACGAGTCTCTGGATCTCTCGTTTCGCTCTTCTCCAACGTAGAAAAGGCCAAGCAGATGTCTCCCGTTCAGTTGGGATTGTCGGACAAGGTTAGTTAATGTTGTAGGCCGCATCAAGAGTCTACTGTATACTGTATTCCCAAGCATGTAGTCCACCCTTATATTTCAGTCGATTTCCCCCTCGCCGGAGGCTATCGACAAGCTTCGATTGCTGGCTAAGAAGATGCAGTCAGACTACTCTCCCCATCGCAAGTTGGAGATGCTTCTCAAGTAAGCCTTTCCATACAACCCTACCTCCCTTCTCTTTGGATATACCGTACTCCTCACTTACCGTACCCTCTCAGAGCCTCTCAACTCATCTTCTCCATTCAAACAGCGAGTGAAGGTCGTATGGAAGGGCGCTCTGTGACCCCTCCTGCACATGGTTGGTGCTTGTTCCTTCTCTACGTAATCCTGCTTTATATGGATAGGATCGGAGACAGTACTGTAGCTACAGTAGGTTTAGTGCTAATATTTGCATTGTGAAGTGGTGGCTTACTAGCTTTTTCGTCAGTAATGCGTATTAGTATATGCTCTCATCTTGCCTTTCAGACTTGGTTCTGTGGTTCGTGTGGTTCATTTCTCGCACGCTAAGTGTCGCTTGTGAATTGGAAGCGCTCTACATGAACGAACTTCTCCCGACACAGGTATTCAATAGAATGAGTACAGTACTATTTTCCCCCTACATGGCAGTTTATCAATTGCTTAATAGTAAATCTACGAAGTTCACCTACAGTACCCAATGTTCAATTGTAGCTTCGTCAGTCGGGGGAGGGGGCACTGTATCTCACTGCATTCGACTCGGCTATTCGCATTCTATCTTCCCCTGGAGGAGTCGCCAAATTGAACAGAGAAAATGTTGATATTGGAAAGGGCACCGACTCGAAGGTATACCCTACAGATGTTTTGTTTTACTCGATCCTTCATAACCGGACATTTATTCCTTACCGTACCCTATTTGATTACGGTAGTCGCGTACAGTAACCCGTTCGTTGTAGGACGACTGTCTGGTTCGAGTTGCTGTTCCCGATGAATTGGCTGGTTGTGTCCACTACGAATCCTTCCCTCTCCTCGACGATACTACCGTATCCCGACTGTGTCGACTCGTCGCACATCAACATGCCATTACGAATGCTGAGGATTACGGATTGTGAGTTTACCTGAGATTATATTATAAAGGAGTAGTTATTATCGTCCTATAGAGTGTAGAGTACCCCTATGAACCGTTGCCCTTTGAGATACGTGCTATCGGAGGGATTCGAGTCGCTGCTTCCCCCCTCCGACCTCATCGAACCCCTCCGTCACTCCCTCTCCCCCCGACCCTTTCTCTTCGTCTACAAACGACACGAAGCTCGTCTAGCTTGGCCTGCCTTTTCTTCCCTTCATTCCTAGTTTTACCTTCCCCTTCTTAGTCAGCCCCCATTATCCCTCATTGCTAGTCCCCCTTGCATAGTTCCCTTCTCCTCTAAGCTACCGTAAGACAGTGCTTGGAGTCTTACTGTACATACCATCTAGTCGCCATATTCTGGTGTTTCCGTAATCCGGTTCAATCCCCCCTGTCCACTTTGCCCTATCCCCCCTCCCTTTCCCATCTACCTCATAGCCTGATGACTCCCCTTTATTCCCTAAACCAAATATCAATTTGCCACTCAAAGCATTCTCTTGTTGTATGGGTATCCATCTCTCCTTTCTTTCATCACATTTATCGACAGAGTTGTTTCCTCCTAGAGATACTGTAACAATTATCGACGTGTCACTTGCATAAATTTGTTCCATGTTTCATTCACTGGAAGAGTAGTTCCACGGGGATGGAGATGGGGTAATGGCTAATATGTAATGTCGATGGATATATCTATGCGGTAGGATTGTTTAGTCGTTCTTGACTAGGAGATGTCTTCCCAGGCAATCGCATCTCTTTTGACCTCCGAAGAGTTTGTGTGGTTTCTTGCCTGAAAGACATTCATTCTATTTTATCGTTTTAGATGGTAAGAGAGAAGTGAAAATAACATCTCGAAGAAGCGCTTACCTCCCGTTATGCTCGCACTCGCGTAGATCCGTGTGAGTTCACGAATTCTGTCGTTGAGAGGAACGGCTCGAGCCTGGTAAGTGAGTCTTTTTCCTCGTTACTCAGACTGTCTTACCTGCTTGAGCTTCGTTTCAAACTTGTTGAGACGATTGGTATAATGCAACTTGGGCTGGCTCGCGCTTTGTGTGAGTTTCTCTCGTTCTTCGACGTAGATGCTCTTGAGCTGCTCTGAATAAGTAAAATATATAAAAAAATATATAGAGCGAACACATGACAATATATTCCACTAATCAGATATCGTAAAGCGCAATCACCGTATAAGAACTTCTCCCACGCGTAGAACGAGGAGAACTTGTAATCGGAAGGGTTGAGTCCGTGCATGCGACAGAAGTTGTGAACGAGAGAGTGAACAAGGATACGTTCTTGCACCTGCAATCCCTTTCTTCTATTATTTATATTAACTCCTCAAACCTTTCCGTACTGTATTTGCATCCTTTTGAGATGAGTCAACTCTTGAAATATAGCCTTCTCGTGAATGTACCGTCGTTGAACATCTTTCCCTGAGTATGCCCCTCTCCCTTCCCTCTCGAATAAATTCTTACCAGTTGGTCGTTCATCGGACAATTCATCCCATTCGTCTTCATAGATATCCTCATCTTCCATCGAAGTGAATCTCGAGTTCTTCAACGATTCTCTTCCCCTGTCGCCCCTTCTCTTCCCTTCTTACCCCTCGCTTCTTCGATGATCCCGTACTCTCTCCTCGCACAACAATTCTGTTCTCCTTCCCTGAATCGTCGCTTCTTTCCTTCTTCTTCGATTCCTCTGCTTCCTCCTGAACACTTCCCTTCCCCTCTTCTCTTCTTATCATCCTTACCTCAGATATGCGTTCCTCTTTCTTTTCCTTCTTCACTGCATTACTGCTCTTGTCAGAAGACTTCGAAGATCGTCTAATTCGTTCAAGAGTAGCATCTGCAACACCTTTCACATGCGGTGCCAGTTATTAGTCTACTTTTCATGAGCATTAACGCTCTATTATCTCATATTAAGACAAGACTCGCCCCCACTCACTCTTTTCATCAGTGCTCTCCTCGCTGCTCCTCTCCATCTCCTTGTCTCTCTGAGCCGATCGTCGGTCTCTTCTCTTCTTCTTCGTCGTCTCTCCACTCTCTCCCGATCCCTATCAATGTCCTTATTCTCCTCAAGTATCCCTTATTCCTCTTCTACTTACCGTTCCATCCCTCGCTGCCCTTAGTTCTTCTCTCACGATCTTCTCTATTCTGTCTTCAACAAGTCTCGACTGTCTATCGTCTTCTCCATTCTTCAGATCACTTGTTGATGTACTCCGTGGAACTCTTCTCGTTTCTTCTGCTGACGATGAGCGAAGCTTCTAAGACGAGTATAAGCTTATGGTCTACGAGTGTAATAATTCATTCCAGGTATCATAACTTAGGATAAGATAACTTACATTCTGGTCGTCCTTCTTTCCATTCATGTCACTCGACGTTTGACGACGTCGAAGCTGAAGAGAAAAATGAATCGGAAGGATAGGGAATGCTTGGTTGAACAGAGAGGGGAGAAGGTAGTGGAGGAGGGGCATATGGGGGAAGGTACCCAAAGGGAAGGTGGAACACAGCAGTTACAGGGGTACATTTAGTGCGAAATGGTGGTGCGGGGATACGGTACCCCCGCACTGATGCACTCGTTTTTGCTCCACCGTCGGGTGTCGAACCCGTGACCGGTGCACGGGAGGGCAAACGATTAGCCACTCGACCACGCGGTCAATCTGAGAGGCTAATCGTTTGCCCTCCCGTGGTGTATCTCAGATCGACCACGCGGTCAATCTGAGATACACCAGTCTAGGGCAGCTAATCTACCCAACGTTCAGTGACGAGCTGTGAAACGAAGATCTCTTTAACTTAACCTTTCTAATAAGCAGTGTTTTAAAAAAGACTTCAACAATGTATCTAATTGACTCATTCTTCTCACAGCATTATAGACCAAGCCAAAAATATCAAAAAGCGAAACTGTAGTTCAAATTAAATAATTGCGATTTTGCGAATGGTCCCGCACGGAAAGCATTTAAAATACATTTTAAATTGTAGCCCTTTCCTATCCACCCTCAAAATAGTGACTCCAAACACTCGTAATAGTCACATACTTTTCATTCAACGCAATTTAGTTTCTGGATCTATTTTGTTCGCTTTTTGATATTGTAGAATGCTGTGTTCTCCGCCTGTCAATTCGCAGCTTACTCGTACCGGTCTTCATTTGATAGAAGATATGCATACAATTAAAACATTTATTGATTCAATATAATTGGGACAACGGTAAGAGGGTACTGTAGTCGGTTATAGTAAGGAGGGGGTACTGTAGGTGACTATAATAAGTGGCACTACCGAGTCGCTACGATAAAATTGCAGGGTAGAATAGGGCTACGAGGATATGGTAGAGGGATAGTGTCGATACGGGGAATACGGTACGAGGAGATACTGTAGCCGGTCGTCCATGATCCGCCCATCACAATATCCCATGTAGCGGACAGCGTGGAGGGAGAGTGTGGCGAGCCTGGATACAAATAAATAAATATTGTCCGGGTACTGTAACCCCCCTACGTCTCTAACCAGGTCTCTGCATCTCTACGATTACTCTAATCGGTCAGGTGTTTGCAAC
>LS867100.1:580135-621677 GCA_900490955.1 Micoletzkya japonica | reverse complement strand
TGACCGGAGTTAAAAGCGCATTCCAGCTGTTTACACACATATAACTAACTTACATAATGTTAACATTAGAATGAACTAACCGCTACAAACGCTGATGCGCCCGATTCATCGAGAAGATGTTCAACCGCGAATCCTGCGACCGACCACACATCTCATCACGATGAAGCGAAGCTTAAAAGTCGACAGATTATGGAAACAATGCAACAGGAACAATTCTACGTAAGATACTAACTTAATGAGACTAACAACATGCTCGCGACCGTTGGAAAACAGTACGCGCGAGTTGAGAGAACGAACTGAACGGGCCAGAAATACGAGAAAACGAGTTTTCCAAGCGGATCCATTAGTTTTACCAAAGGCATTGTTGTTTAAATAATCAAGAAATAACGCGATCATAGCCAAGTTACCTATCAGCTATGCCACTACATGCCGATTTATGCCTACTTCTATATAAAACGTGCAAAAACATAGCAAAATCGAGTTTTTCAGGCTTATCCGGTAGTTTTTCCATATTTCCCACTGCCTTAGCTATCAAGAATCAATCGCAGAATAGTCAAGTGACCTATCGGGAAAGGCTGCACTGCTCAATTTATGAAACTGAATAAGTTCAAAACGGAGAAAATCAGCTATCACAGGCGTGCGAGTGGTCGAACTAGTTTCAAAAGTGGCGAAATAGATGCCTATGCCACTAGCGCTTATATAAAAACCAGAGAAGTATAAAAAACACGAACAAGAACAATAAAAAACGAAAATAACAAAAATTTTGGGATATTCTGAAATTGCAAAACTACGGTGGAGTGCACGCACACCGGGCGACGTTTCCTAATGTACCCTTGCTAGCCTTTTGTAACTGTAGTGTGGAAGTCTTACCTTTCTCTCGTCGAATTCATCTTCGTATTCTCCTCTCATGTGTTTTCCGTATTTTAGCTTTGCTGAATAACCCTTATCTCTCTGGATGAGGTCACTCGTCACCTTCTATCATTTGCTCTTCCAACTGCACTCTCGAAGTGTTCCTCATCTCTTCCGGAAGTTGATCCGCTGTCAGGGCCTCTTGTCGCATAGTCAAGTAGTCCACGACCACCTCAAGGTTATCAACGTATTCATTTATCTATTAAATAGCTCACTTGGTGTTTCTGTCGCGTCGCCAGATCCAGTGGAGTCAATAACTCTTCTCTGTACAGCATAAGGGGATTGACGTATGCCGATTGTCCACAGAGAAAGATGACGATGGCTATGTTGCCTCTGAATACATCCATTGTCAGAAAGAACACTCATCATAAATAGCAATTGTGCTATCTCACTTGGCTGCTGCAATGTGTAGGGGTGTTCTACCAGAATGGCAGGGGGCGTTGACGGAAGTTGGATGGAGGGCAATGAGCCATTCGACGACATCTTATACTCATCACTATTGCGCCTCTCACTCTCCTACCTTTACTTCCCGTTTGCACTGCTTCGTGCACTGCAATGTCTCCTCTGTAATTCTGCATCTCGAACGACGCTCCGAACTGTTTGAGAAGCTTGAGAATGCGAAGTTGACCCTTTGCAGAGGCGACGTGGGCGGGGGTACGGAGACGGTAGTCCTGTTGAGAAGAGAATGGGAGGAGGACTGAGGGGGGGGGAGGGACTACCTGGTGGTTGGGGTCGGCTCCGTGGGTGAGGAAGAGACGACAAGTGTCGATGTATCCGTAGGCGACTGAGTAGAAGAGAGGAGTGCATCCCGACCTCTCCGGCTGGTCGACCATCGAAGATGGAACCAAGTCCACGATCTTCTCCGCCACCTAATCCCCTCTTCTCCCCTCCATCTCGCCCTTCTCACCTCATTCGCTCCATGACATGCAGCCATGTGAAGGGCGTTCATTCGGTCTCTGTCCACTGCTTGGATATCCCCTCCTGCTTGGTGGAGGGATACGAGAGCGTCGATGTTGCCTGCGGGTAGGAACACGGTAACACGGTCTCAAGTATTCTCAGACTGGGGCATACTTCATGGAATGCTACACGAAAACTGAACCATGGTCTGATCATAAGCTATTACCATTACTCGCAGCCCACAACAACGGTGTTCTGTCGTCGAGGTCACGCGCGTTTACAGGAGCTCCTTTCCTAGACGAAGTGATACATCGAATAGGTTCTATTACTCCGGTTACCTTATCAAAGTGAGTAATATCTGTGTTGACTCCTCATTCGGTAGTTCATCGTTTGCAGTAGCGTAGTGGAGCGCTGTTGCTCTCTGAACTATTTATGTAGCCTTTTTCTGTGCTCTCTGCTTGTTCGTTAGCTATATCGTTAGATATTATATATCATGTATATACCGTCAACTTAGTTCATACCGGGACAGATTCGGTATATTCAAAATAAGGCCGTAACTCGATTAGAAATGGTCGTAGAAAGTTCTGGTTGGAATTTTTGGAATCCTTAGGCTCCTGTCTACCCTCATGCCAAATCTGAATACGATCGAGCAACTTCTAACCCCTCAAAACAGCTCATTTTCCTTACGGTCCAAATAGACCCCTACCCAATGCGATTTTCATGTTTTTCATCATAACTATTTTCTGCGTGGACCAATTGAGCTCAAACTTAGTACGCAGGTAGATCTTGATGAGACGAATCGAATGAACCCAACCAGAAGTTTCTAGACCCTTTTCGAACGGAGTTATGGACTCGTATAAGATACACCGAATCTGTCCCGATATTTATCTAAGTTAACGATATTACTCTAACTTGACGGTATACGGGTCTTTCAAATGCTTACATATTTATCAGCAACGGAGACTTCGGCGCCTCTTTCGAGTAGAGTGTTGAGTACATCGACCTCAAAGGGTACTCGTGTCTTCCTTATTCTCGTTCCCCTCCATTCTCACCTGCCCACAAACCACAGCCCAATGCACGAGTGAGTGTCCCTCTTCATCGACATTCGATATCGATGCTCCCTTAGCCTTCTCCTCTCTCCTATCACCTATCCCCTCCTCACCTTGTCCAACAGATAAGTCACAACATCGTCCCTTCCCGCTTGCACAGCCATCACAAGAGGAGTGTATCTGTGTCCCTTCCATCCCATGCTTCCCCTTCTCTCTCTTACCCCTGTGAATCCCTACAGTCGAGAAGGGAAGGGTCGTTCTCGAGTATTCTCTTGACAGTCTCGACATTCATAGCTTCCGCTGCATAGTGAAGAGCAACGCGATCCTCGTCGTCCTTCGTGGAGACTTCCGTCTGAAGGAGATGAATGAAGAAGTGGAGAAGATGGAGGGAGAGCATCGAGAGGGAGAGAGACCATCGGGTAATGCGACGGATATGCGTCTTACGTCAAAGACAGATGAGATTAACAAGGTTCAACAAACAGTTGACCGAAATGGGTAAACGTACTAAAAATTCCCGTTATCACATCGATCATCTATTATTATTCCTTTCGCGAAACAGTAGATTGCGAAATAATACAATTTTCGAAACACTAAACCATGTGTTGGAGTAAAGAAAGAACTGCTTGGAGTAAACGTAAGCCAGTAAGAATGGCATAGCTTGAAAATCTTTGTTTACGGGCTATGAGAGTAGTCGTTCCCGTATGCACAACTTCCTATACCACCCATTTGACGACTCGGAAGGGATGAATGGACTCACCGGATTGTTCTCAAGCAGTCGCTGGGTTTCCATCGAATCATGTCTCTCGATGGCTTGAAGAAGAGCCGAAGACGAAGGAAGCATAAGGCTCCTGAACATCGTGGAATAATAAAGGAGAAGTAGGAAGGAAGGAATGGGGGAGGCTGAGGGGGGACGAGAGACAACATGGAACTCCCTTTATACTACGTCTTCCGGTCTATTGAAAAGACTGCACAACAAGCTGTACGAAGGGAATGGAAAAGTGTGGAATATGCAAGAAGTTGAGGGGAGGAATCGGCAGGAATACGAGACGAGGGAGGGGGAGATACGAAAGTGAAGACACCCTTCACTTGGTAACCATGGAGACACGGTCATCATCTTCATGGAAAACGACTCACTTATGGGGAATTGGAGAGCATCGGAATGGAGATATGAGACAGACGAAGGGGGTTCACTGAGAGGAACACTTGGACGATAGTATAATATATAGTAGTGCACGAATTCTTACGTGTGTCTCAGTCTCTCGTAGTATCACATAGCAACCAGTGTCTCCTTCTCCCCCCTTTATTCTTCTCTTCACCCCTCTATCATTGCCCTTGTATCCACTGCAATCCCCTCGATTCTCTCCTATCTAACATCTCCCGCCTAAATACTCATTTCCCCATTATCCTCCCATCTAACTCTTCTTCTCTCACTTCTCCGTCCTTTCTCTCCATCCCCGACTCTCTCACTCTCTCCCATTCCTCTTCCCCTTCACTATCACGACACATCTCGTAAATCTTTCCCATCAGTGTGGTCCATCTTTATTGCGAGAAGCGTCCAAGCCGTAAAGCGAGCTAAACTGTTGACGAAATCTGTTTCAGATTGTGCTCTCATTCGCATTCAGCCATTAACATGATTGAACATATTTTACTTCCATACGAACTTCCATAATCCTTCCTCTGCGAAACTACCTTTCTGAAGATACTCGGAAGGTGGAATTCAAATAAAGAAGTGACTCTTCGCTGCTAGTAGATCCTCTTCATTTCAAAATTGCTTTTCTGTCTTTAATTTGATGGCGTTCTTGATTGACAGATAGGAGGACATTGGGTATGAATTGAAGGTACTGCTCTATACTCCGCCTACCCATTCCTTTCCCTTTTATACTCCGTTCATGCCTATGCATTTTGCTAAGGTCTTATTTGGCTGTAAGTTACTGTTTTATACCTATAGTACTTAGTCTATCTCCAGATGTGTGCAAATGAATGAAAGTATAAATTTATTGACTGCGTTTCTTAATCGCAGAAATACCCATGAATAGTGCAACCCTGCACTCGATCTAGTTATATGTGAAGGGACGGGAGGAGACGGAAGGAAGAGCACAAAGTGTCATGGAAGGGAAAGGAGAATACGGAGGAATACAGGAATAGAGAGTGAGCAGACGAGAAGAGGAAAGGGACTTTGGAGAGGGGGGACTGTCTCTCTTTTACTGTTAGACATGGCAAAGAGACGACAAGTAAGCTCATAGGGAAAGGGAAGATTAAGAAGAAGGATTCCACGGCTACCTATCTGCTGAGCGAGAAATCGCCAAATGTCAGTTGAACTACAGTAATTGTTACCACTAGATGATTTTTATGTAATCGTTTCAGGTGACTTTATAAAAGTTGTTTGAATTTTTCGTGACAGAGAATGGTTTAAACAAATAGCATGATTCTAGGATGAGCTAAGCTGATTTGTTGCCGTGGAATAGGGAGAAAGTCAGTCCATATGGGGAACACTCGTTGAGAGATGGTCCATGGGCCAAGCGAGGGACGGTGTAGTGGGGAACATTGAAGGCATCATGAAAGGAGCAGACATTGTGGCACCAAAGGGAGGATAAGGGAACATGGTACGTTGCATGTACGAGAGGTCTCCTGGGGGATACGTGGGCATTGCGGGGACTGTAGTGGAGGGGTCGGGGGAGTAGGCAGTGGAGGAGACTGCATCTGCAAGGGGATGAGTAGGGGGAAGAGAGAAGGGGACTGACCGGCCGAGTTGTGGTTAGTGCTGGCATCGGGAGTCTCTCCTCCACTGTCACGATCCCTTCTCCTTCCCCGGAAGACATTCAAAGGCGCTCGTCCCGCTCTATTCGACTGGTCGATCATAGGCTGCACTATACGACGACGAGCGTTGATAAACCTGAAATACAATCCACTTTAAATTTCAACTTTCTATTTATTGTCGAATATAGATATCCCAAAATATTTTTACAATAAATTCTTTAACCCTTTTTGCACGTATGTAATGCGAATGATAATGTGGTAAGATGCTACGTTCCTTGTCCCTCTGCATGCCAAGTTACCCGCATCGCAAGTTGCCTCTCCCGTCCCTTGCATTCCCTATCGCTACGATGATATCCATCTCGAGCAGTACATAAATCCTCTCTATCTCTCATTTCTGGCACAGGCAGACCATTAAACGACGAGTTGCGACATTTTATGTGGTCGTTTCGCACCTCAGGAGGGAGTTAGGATGGGGTAGAGGAGGGAGAGGGGTGAGATGGGTTGGAGGGAGGGAGGTGGAGATTAGAGGGAAGAGAGACGTCTCTGTCACTCCAAACTCTGATCCCCTGGGAAGTATCGGACATGTTTCCGTCACTCAATTTATTCATTCGCATTGCTCCGTACCAGATACCTCGTAGTTCTGAACAAGAAGCCGTTGCCGTCTACCTCCCATCTTCTCCCAACCTCTCTCCATTCCCTCTCCATCTCTATCCCTTCTCCTCCCTCCCTCCCTCCTGTCACATACGCCAGCTGTGGCTATCCATCATTCCAAGGGAGAGCCAGTGTACCATTTGTCTGCCTGTCTGCGTCTCTCACCCCTCTACACTCTCTCGCTCTTCTCTCTCTTAGCATACGGTACTTTCGCTCTCTCTCCGCAACTGTTGCCTTTCTGATAATCTCGACAATTGAATGTAGTGAGTAGGAGGAAAGTATAACAAGTAGGAGTATAGTACATGAAGAGTACTCCCCGATAGGATGGGGGTTGGGAGGGAAGGGAGGGGAGTGGATACTCTCGGCTGTCCCATGCCAATTGGCCTCGTATATCAAGCACGGCTGGCTTTTATCCGGCCCTCAGTCAGACTCTATTGGGGGCTATCACGACCAATTATGGTGATGCGGGGAAGGAGACAGATGCACAGAGGGACTTACAAAGTATACACTTTCAAGTCAACCGCCATTTCGTACAGAGAAGAGACAGACCCCCGTAGGGTGTCTCTCGCAAGGAATTCACTCCCCCGTCTTCTCTTACCCTCAACTGTCGCATCGCTCGTCAGGAGAAAGACTGTAATTATGAGGAGAAAGGTAGGCCAGTTGAGAGTGCTGTAAACGAGTCTACAAGGAGGGACAAAGCAAGAGGGTTTGAGGGGGAGCAGAGATGGGTGGGTGGAGTTGGCTAGGATAAGGACATTGTAGTGAGAGACAAGAGGTGAAGAAGAAGGGAAGGATCGGGAACGGTCCCTTATGCTACGCAGATGAGAAGAGCAAATCTGCGCGAGAGTCTTCATTCGGATAAGCGGGACAATTATACCGCATGTTGAGTGAATGAACGGAGAGCAGCAAATGGTCAGACAATCAATGGATTACTTTGTATATTGAATGCTTTGCTCATATTGAAGCATATCACTTGGCAATGTACACTCATTACAATTAATGGCTAAACTGCCAGTCATTCTATCCGATTAACCCCCTATGCCCTCCCCTGCTTCGACCGCACCCTTCTCCCCTTCTCTATCCACTGTCTGTGAGTGACAGCTTCCCCATAAGCTATTAGTGCATATCGGCCTCGATCCTCTCCCTTCTCAAACCCATGCGCTGTCCTAACCAAGCGCAAATAATGTATAGAAATATGTTGAACTGACCAGTTGTTCACTTGCAGTATAGTTAATCCTGTGTCGTTTGCGAGTTGCTTCTTCTGATCCTCGGAGGGGTAGGGATGCTGTAAGAGATCGTGAGTTGTGCCTTGCCCCATCGTCGTATACAACGAGACTATAGTCTATTAGAAGGAGGGTAGTCTCCCCCTCTATCCACTCTATCCCATCTCCTCGTTCTTGCTTCTTTCCCATATTCCCTACACTCAATCTTCCTCGTCTTTTTGTGGTGGAGCTCAGCCAATGGACGTTGAGAAAGACTAGTTTACATCAGAAATTGAGAGAACGAGGCAGTGTCTAATTGACTTTCTCAGTTGCGGAAGTACAAATATAGCGTAGATGAGAAGAGAGAAGAGAAATGATAGGGAAGAAAACAAATGAGAGCGCATGATGATGGGCAGAGAAGAGTGCGTAGATTGGAAGGAGTGAGGGAAGATAGCGAGAAAGAGTGGAAAGCTGCCATCAATTAGTCTCCTTCTCAGATGCATTTCAAAGTTGGCAGATGGACAATGTCCGTGACGATTTATTAGAAGAAGACGAAGAAGAGGACGGGAGATAAGTCAAGGGAAGATGGATGGAGACTTGGAGGGAGATGAAGTGAGAAGAAGAAGGAGGACGAGACGACAAAGTAGACACTACACAGACACCTCAATGGATAAGAGACTGCGTACCGTCAGATTTTGGAATAGCCAGGCACGAAACTTAGTGATGGCCTCCTTAGAGAAGACCTTGGGCACCTTCCTCTTCTGTCCATTCGGACAGACTCCATCAGAGGTCACGGACTCCCTTCCGTCTTCATTCGATCCACACATCGACGACGACTCATCCCCTACAACCCCCACTCTCACTCCGATCCCTCTTCCCTCGCTCCTTTCCCTCCTTCCACTCTCCCTCAACCCCCTTCCTCCTACAACATGTTAGTCACAACCTCACAGTAAGCCATCGAACAAAAGCGATAAATCAGAGCGCACAAGGAACGAAAGAGTGAGTAGAGAGGAGAGAGTAGAGACTAGGAGACTCGCTGAGTGAATAGTGAACAAAAGAACGTGCATGGAAGGACTCTCACCGTGAGATGCTTGAAGAGCCACTGTCTCATTACATTCGTTGCCGCTTTCGGAAAGATACCGCGTTTCTTCGAGAGAATCCTTGCGGAGTCAGGAGACAGACTGGACTGTAGGGGATCCGAGGGATGAAGGGACTCGCGAGAACTGAGCTCGAAGGGGTATTCCATGTAGAGTGAGCCTGAATCTCGAGGGGGAAGGAGGGGTGGGCAAGTGTCATCTGCAGTAGAAAGGAGACGAAGCGTGAAATGAAGAGGAGACCACTTGAAGGGAGAATGGCAGGCTGATACGCAGTTACACGGACGAACACAGACAAACACACAGACCAGCCACGATCACTAATACAAACCTCATTCGGATCACATGCTCTCGATTCGAAGCATACGGTAGACACACAGGGGTTAGTTAGAAGCATGCACGGAGGAAGGGAAGGTCTCTCTCGCTTCTCTCGTCGCTCTCTCTAACCAACCTGTCTCCGTGGAATCGATAGAGGCCGGGTTGGGATTGATGGCCGACGGGTCGTAGAGGGGAGTCGAGCCGTTTCTCGCCCCTCCAGATGAACTACAAACTGTCAAGTTAATATAGATACACATTCATTTGCATGTTATCATTTTAGTTGTTGCATCAAGATAGTTTCATAACCTTGACTATAGATATAAGCAAAGGAAGCAGTGTGGAATGGAAAGACGTACCTTGCGGAGGGCGAGATGGCGGAGGAGTTATTGGACGTGTGGGCAGACACCGCCATTACTGACCCGTCCATGGCTAAAGGGAGCGACTGCATGTCTTGTCCCATTGAAGATAACGTCGTGTACGACGAAGACTGCACTCCCTACAATGGACACTTACTCTCCCTTCCCTTCCCCCCGGAATACTCCCTTCCCTTTCGGATAGGTATCTTGTCTTGCTACAAGACGGGACACTCAGTACTGCATCTCACACCGACTCCTTTATCTCTCGCCAAACGAGTTGATTCCCTCGCCTTCTCTTATCGTGTCATCGAATCAGATGAGAGCCTTCACCCCTCCCCCCTCTCTCTATTCCCTTTCCACTCTCCGTTCTACCCTCTAACCCCTCTCTTTTCCCTTCGGACACCACTTTGCTCCTCTATCATTACCGTAGAACGCAGTCCACTATAAAAGGAACATAAAGCAGTCAGGAGAGTACGATCTTTTAGAGAAGTGAGATGGAGAGGGAGAAAGAGGAGAGGTCATGGAGAGATAGAAATAGAAAGCTCACGCGACGAGATTCATAGTGACACACGTGGGAATCGATGGAAACAGTCTCTCCCTTAGCATGCGATCGACTGTACTCTCGTAACGGTCTGTGCCTTGCTTCTCCCTAACTTGCCCCTTCGTATCTCTCCTAACCACCGCGACACCTCCACTCCTTCCCACACACTTCATCACTCACTTCTGCCCCTCTATCATCGATTCGACTACTCGTAAAAGTCAGCTGTTGCACAAGACAATCATTGAGTACATTCCCTAACCTCCAATCTTCTCGCTTCCCTCTGGTTATGGACACAAAGGATCGGAGAGGGAGGAGTCAGAAAGGACTGGATGAGAAGAGAAACGTACCTCTAGATTGTGTGTCATCGTGCTCTCGGGTAGAGGAACTGTCTGGGGTTCGTACGGAGGTTGCGAGGAAGGGTAGTGACTGAAAAGGGAAATAAGGAACGTAGTCCTCTCTGATAACACGTATGACACAAAAAATGGAGATGATAAGCTGCTCCGTGGACAGTACGATGGAGGGAAATATGTGAGAGGGACGAGGAGGAGGAAGAGGGAGGAGAGAAGGAGAGGCAAGAGAGGCAAGAGAGGCAAGGCTTACCCCATATTCGAATTCATCGCCGGTGAAGCAGGTTGCATCGGAGAGATTTGTGTGTTGGAAGAGGAGGCTCTGCAGGTCGAAATACTAGAACGGGTCTGATGCTAGAGCGTACCTCTCGTCTCCAACGATGTCAATCGGAGCTTGCTGCTTCAGTCGAGCCACGTAGCGTTGACAGAAGTTGTCGCACAATTCGTGAACCTCAAAGAGAGTCTTCATCTACGAAAGAAGACATCGACCCCTCTCCCGTACCCCCTTGCTCATCCCTTCCTTTCTACAAATCGCTTGCTCTTTTCAAACGATAGGGTGGCTCCCTTTGATGGGCGACTTCCCACTGTGAAGAGTTCCCCATTGAATCGAACGCCCTATCAGAGTATTCCCCTCTTGAATGGCTAGTCTATCTTTCGCCATAAACTGCTTTACTCTCACTCCTCGTATCTTGTAACCGTCTCTGTCTTCATTCCTCTTCAACTACCTTTTCCAACTCGAGCATATGGAATCGCAGCATCGTAATGGCTTGAATCATGAGTTCGTCCAGCTTCTCGTTCGGAGTATAGTACACCTCCGACGTCTCCATCTAAACATTATCTCCATCTCTTTGTTCTTGACTCTGCATCGAGTCCCTCTTCTCCCTTACCCTATCCTTCCCTCCATCTTTTCTCTCCTCTCCATCTCAAACTCCTATTATGGACAGACGCGTGCCTAGCAAAAAAGTGCAGGCAGTGCTTGGTTTACTGTATGAGAGAAAGAGAAGTGGAAAGGGGGAGAACGGGTAGAGAAGAAGAAGGAACGGGAGAAAGGAGTAGATGAGAGAGGAGAATGGGAGTAGAGAGAAAAGGGAGTTCATTGATCGACATTTCCCTCTATGGAGGGGCAAGAGTCAAAGGGAAGGGGGAATGATAGGAAGTAGAAATGAATGGAATGGGATGGAGGGAGTTAGTGAATAGAGAAGAGGAGAGAGGGAGAGGCAGACGGTAATGATATGAGTGTAGGGAGGTCAAAGCTCGCCGACCACAGTTGAGAGCTCTCTTTGTGGTTAAAGGCAACCATTCCCTATACGGTCTGTGCGAGAGGCAAGGGAAAACGGAAGGAGTTGCGACCAGATTGCTAGCGCACTCCTTAGTATTGAGCTTCTTTAGCTCGAAATGTCAGTGGCAAACATTTGAGGAGCACTATGCTTCAAAATATTTAGAAATATGTAAATAATCTAACCTTTGCCACATCATGTCTATGTAGACTAATATATCAAGCGCTTTCTAATTTAGCGAAGGAAAGCTATCCCGTTGAATAGAGAAGAAAGAATGAAGAGAGCTGAGGAAGGGGAGGAAAGAAGACGACAGCTCTCGTTTGTATTGAGACTACATATCAAGTCTCGCGACTAATGGCTGGCCAGCAAGAAAGACGGGAGAAGTTATACGGGCGCATAGGGAGGAGGAGGAGATGCATCGTGCAAAGAAGAATACCGAGCACATTAAATGGCTATACACAAAATAGAATTAAGAGAGGAAGCAACTAACCGTCTTGGTGAACTGTTCCAGGTCCTCCTTGAAGGAAGCGGCCGAAACGACTTCATTCGTTCCCTCCCGAGACGAATCCCGAGGTGTGCATGTAGCCAACTCGCACTTCGTGAACAGACAAGTCAGAAGGGGGAAGAACGGATGGCTGAAGATGACGTTGTAGACTCATTTACAGGCTACTATCCCACCTATAGATAGCCTCCTTGTCCCTCTTGAATTGCTCGTCTTGGTTATGGTGAACGGAGACCGAATGAGGAACCGACGGAGCGTTGGGATAGACTGTCGTGGGGAAGAAGGGCTCGTATCCACCTTCCGGGTACTCTCCTCCATACTGCAAAGAAAGAGGAGATTTGCCACTCTTTACGAGACCCAATCACTCTATCACTCACTTCACCCCTCTCACTCGAAGAGTAATGGGAACATCAAACATGTTGTGGATTCACAGTGTAAGACGAGGCAAGAAGGGGACAAGCGAATAAATAAGATGAGGAAAGATAAAAAGAAATGGCTGAGCGACTGATCGAAATGAAGAGTTGGAGGAAGCTGGCGGGAGTGAGAGATCGATAGGGTGATTAAGGGTGATTGAGGGGCAAGTGATGGGGGAGTACATCGATTGATGAAGTGACTGGGCTGTGAGTAGCCGTGTTCTATCCGTGAAGGGACACCTCCCCTATACTCCCTCCGAGGGATGTCCTTCCTCCTCCGACTCCCCCTCCTTCACGTCAATTCACATCAGACTGATCGACTACGGACATGACTCGTCACCTCTCGTCTATCTTCCTCACTCTTCCCTTCCTTTCCCCCTCCCCTTCCCTCCCTCATTCCCCCTCCCTCTTACCCTTCCCGGTGGTACTTCTCCCATACGATGACGACTGTGACTTCAGAAGAAGGAACGGAGGCAGGAAAGTAAGGGAGGAGAAGGGACAGGGGAGAGGGAGGGGAGCAGGGGAGGGGAGCGAGGGAAGGGGAAAGAGGGAGAGGCACGCCCCTCCCCGCCCCTACTCTCAACCAATAGCAGTCTCTGTCTCTCTACGGTACGAAGAGGCATCGATTGTAGACGAGAGAGGGATTCTGGTGTGAGGGAAAAGCTGAGAAGAATGAAGGGAAGGAAAGGAAAGGACGGGGAAATAAGAGTGGAGAGGAGTGAGAAGAATCGGAATGATAAGAGTGGACAGTGGGATGGGAGGTGTTGGAAGATGGATGGGTTGGTATTGAGAGAGACGGAGAGGAGTGAGTGAGTGAGAGGAGAGCAGGAAGTAGAGTGAAGAGACTGTCAGTTGACGACGAGGGGAAGGAATTGAGGGAATGGAGGAGATGAAGGAGGTCGATTGGAGGTGAGACTGACTGGCAGCAGAACGAAGGATTAGCTGAGGTCGACAGGCAAGGAGAGGAGGTGGGGGGAGGGAGGAGAGAGCAGAGGAAGACAAGGAGGTCTTCTCTCTCTACGTCGTTAGTCATTCTCGAGAAGACAAGTGAGACAAGACGACTTCTTGTGTCACGACACATAAATTATCCCTTGATCGGTGAATTGACGGATTGAAGCATCGCCCTTCTCACTCTCTGCTTTCACTCTCTTCACCCTTCCCTCTTACCTCGCTCGTTTCATTCTTTTCCCTCTTGATGCCGTCCGTAGGTGGAGGGGGGAAGCATTGAAGAGGGTTCATTCCCGACGAAGGGTTCGTCCACATCTGAGGCTGCCAAGGATCGGCCATCTGAAAGATGAATAGACACCAAGAAGATTGGAATGACGAGAATAGTAACCACGGAGGGAAAAGGAAGAGGAATGGCCAGCGTAAGTGAGGCAAGAAAAGGAAAGGGAGAAGAATGAGCTGAGAGAGAAGAGTAGTGGGCCTCGCAAATCGCTTCCTCCCTCATCTACTAGAAGGGTGATGGAGAACTACAGACAACGTAGAGTCGACTCGCATGCATATACACGCTTCCCCCTCACTAAAGGGAGAAGACACAGTTATCGGCTCTGATAGTGAATGTTGCGAAGTGAAGTGTCACTCAATCGGCCCTCTTCTACCTATCTAGCCTCTCCGTCCCTCTGTCATTCCCCTCTCTGACTCCCCTCCCTACTCTCTTCATCCACTCTACAGGTCGAGAGAGGCTAAATTGCAGTCGGTTGCTACCATTCATCTCATAGACCGTATCAAGCCACTTTCAATGTGTTAATAGGATTAAGCTGCTCTTCTTTGAAGCCCGCCGCTACACAAACAAATTGACAATGATGGGGATATGATAGCTAGAGTGTGAGGAAGATAAGTGAGACAGATAGATGGATTGGTCGAAGAGGGAATAGAAGTCCGGAGAGGGAGACTAAGGAGGGGGATAGAAAGGGAGATATGGAAGACCGACCACCGAATTTGCATAGGAGCGGAGACTGAAAGAGGACAGCTGATTCTCTTGGATGGATAAGGCTTGAGGGAAGGACATAGAGAGGGGAGGGAACAGAGGACTGACTAAAGGGGAATGGAGGATAAAGAGAAGAGTTTAGAAGGAGACGGCAAGGAGCATGACACAGTGCAACAATTGGCTTCTGCATAAGTGTAAGACTGAAGGAACAGAGAGTGGGGAGTGAAGGGATAGAGGAGTTAGAGAGAGAAGGAGACGGAGTCGGGAGGGGGGATGGGAGAGGAACCACCGAGGACCGACTGACTAGAGGATAAAGAGGTGACAACCCTATCTTTGTTGCTTATCCCTCCCTCATCTCTTAATCGTGAGAAGAACTGGCAAAGCGCACAACGACAAAGGAAAGAGAGGGGTCCTAACTAAGACTGAGGTAGGTGAAGGGAGAATGGGATGCACACGGAGAACACATACGAACCACTGGGAAATTGGACGATCGCTCAAGAACGAAGGAAGGGAATTGAAGAAGGAGAAGCAGCAGAAGCTCACGATGAACTGGTGCTAAGTATTGACGGAGGAGTGCGATTCTCTAGTAAGTTAGAGAGACCCTCTACGTACAGTACTCTGGGCATTAGGGAATGAAAGCGAGCTCTTTGTTTCAAAAGATTTCGTTCTCCAGTCTCTGGGGGTTAGGAATGGAAGAGGCGCCAAGGGGAGAGAAGAGAGAGACAACTTACAACTACGGTAGGAGAGAGAGAAAGACGAGGGAAACGGCAAGAAGGAATAAGTGAGGGAAGAAGATGAGGGAAATGGAGGAGACCAGAAGAGAAGGGGACGAAGGCAGACGAGAGGACAGAACACTTGGACCGTCGTCTCATTTACGGTGCAGAACAGACAAAGAGTGCTGTAAAGCAAGAGAACATCTAGGGCATCGTAAAGAAGTGAGGACTTGTGAGAAGGAGAAGCAAGGGGTTGAGAGAGGACGGAATAGGGGAAGAGATACAAGTGAGAGGAAAGACAGAGCAAAGCGAGTAGGCCGTAATGAGTAGTCTCTCGACCGATCACCCTCATCCCATTATGCTACGTAACTCTCAGATTGACTTTCAACAAACAACTCGTAATTATGATTGATTAGCCTGAAGAGGAGACAGAGAGAGGCAGGAGAACTGAGGAGAGAAGGAAGCAGAGGAGAATGAAGGGAGCGGCATGTGAGAGGGAGAGAAGATCCTTGCGTAAGTCTAGTTGACCTCAAGATGAAGATCGAGATGAGGAGGAGTCGTGGGTCTGTTAATACAGTCCAGGATGAAGAAAGGGGAATGTCAAGAATCGAGATGCACTGTCACTACGAGAAATGCCAGGGGACAAGCAGCCTTCCGCAATCCCTCTCTCACCTTCTCTTTATCCCTCCTACTAGACACAATGAGCTACCGTATCTCCATTGTTCACGAATCGGCATAGCCTAACAGTGCATGAGAATGATAGTGAGATAGAAGGCAATGGTGGTTGAGAAAGGACACAGTGTTCTGACAACAGTGAAAATGTTAAGCGAACGAGATGCCGAAAAATAATCCTGATTTCGGTAGAAACTCTCGCACGGAAAACACCGTATCCTAAACATTTTGGCTCGTTCGCTTAACATTTAGAAGACTGTGAGGAGAAGGCAAGAGAGGGGGCAACTGAGCCCTCGTTCCGTTGTCCCTCCCTGCCCTTCCTCGTCCTCCCAATGGACAGTCAGTCTGTTAGACAGGAGACAGGAGCGGCACGCTCAAAGAGGTGTCCTTGGCGGGGCGTAAAATGATAATCTGTTGCGTAGAGAGACAGACGGGGAAGAGAAGGAAGGGGAGAAGCAGAGCAACAGCATCACTCACTTACAGCTATCGAGGATCAGAGGGAACGCCAGCACACGAACAGAGCATAACACGAACTGAGCTCATCCACTGTCCTTCGTCCTCTCGCACAGCCAAGTTCTCAAGAGTTCGGGAGTTGCAAACCTTTACAGGCGTGCTTGAGAGCGAGCGGTGGCATGAGAGAGGCAGTGGTCTTATTGCGAGAATGAATGCCCCCAAGCCATGCCCTACCATAGTCTCTCAGCGAAGTAAAAGCAATAAAATATAGACCTGTTTTTCATAGTCCGTGAATTAATGTAAAAAATAGCATAGAGTGTAAAGATAAGAGCATAAGCAGAAAGAATAAAGATATAGTGGATAAGAGCGGCGATGCATCATGTGGAGGCATAATTGATATGACGCTGATTGCGATCGTGAGAGCTCGGCCATATAAGTGTTCGAAGGGAGCTTATTAACCTCGTTACGGACAACATCTCCTATCACTCTCTCCTTAACCTATTTGACTTCACTTCTATTCCAATTAGTCACACGCACCTAACAGCTTATATGAATTCTTTTAAAGTTGGAAAAGTAGTTGAGTAGCATCGTTGGAGTCAATCAGATAATATCAGTAATGGAACAAATAATAATAAAATAAGAAGGAAAGTCTAGAGAGGGCGAGGTATGGGGATAAGAAGTGACGGAATGAGGATGACTGCCATATGCACTTGATCGGCTAATCCTTTATCTTTTGTTTGGAGAGAGACGACTGCTTCTACCCCCATCTGTCGCTGTGAAGAGAGAAGAATAATACAGTGAGGGTATAGAGATAGGATATGGAGAGGGACAGACGGAGAGGCTAAGAGAAGGCTAGAATGAAGAAGGTCGGAGACTCGGTGCGGGAACATTCATCATAAACACTTCCTCTAGGAGTATTGCTAAAGGGACAGCTACAGAGTGGCAGTAAACCACTCTACCAATAATAAAACTTAGAGAAATCAACGAATAATATCTCTTCTGTTCCTTGTCAAACTGTACAATAAATATTATGATTCTTCTGCTCAACATTTGGTTCATCTTCCCAACTCTCGTGAACTTAAAACATTTAAGCTTTTTAAACAACAAATGTATCAAAACTTATCAAAAATAGCAGTTAATGAGAAATCAGTTTCAACTAGCAGTTTGAAGTTTCAACTAGCAGCATAAACATGCTATATCAAGCACTATTCCAGGATGCAGGATAAAAAAGATGGGTAAGTAAAGCAGCCATGCATAGGGACAGATAAGTACCAGAGTGCGACGATCTTTCACAGATAAGGGGGTACCTGTCAGCAGAGATAATTTGAATTCAAATGCTATTGAGCGTCTGCAAATAAACCAGTGTTCAAATAAACGAGCGATTTGCGTCGTATATTTGGAAAACCTCAAAAGTTACTTACTGTTTGCCAAGCAAGAATATAGACGATGTGCGCGACAGGCATTGAATAATGTCATTCTGGAGTTGCAGAGAACAGTAAACATAAAAGGCAACATCAAGACAATCAGATCTCACAAGTAAATCGAGAAAAACAACGCTTACAATGAAAAAAATGACTACAAAGAAAAAATCAAGTCAGCTGTGAGTTGTGATTCACAACTTGTGAACTAGAGCCACATATTATTCTGATTCAAAATGTTTTGCGAGCATACTTCTAGCTGTGAGAAAACAATGAAGAATGGGGAAAAGAAAAAACAATAAGTACAAACGAAATAAATACAAGTTATTTACAATAAAATTACACAAAAATGGCACAAGAGAAAAAATTTAAAAAATATTAAAATTTTAAATCTCAGACGGCGATGGTTCCCCATCACCACGAGAAAT
Source organism: Micoletzkya japonica (assembly GCA_900490955.1). NCBI lineage: Eukaryota > Metazoa > Nematoda > Chromadorea > Rhabditida > Diplogasteridae > Micoletzkya > Micoletzkya japonica. The sequence continues at coordinate 603,750 of LS867100.1, read as the reverse complement.
CAGAATACCAGCACAACAAAAATAAACGTCCTACTTGAAAAAAAAACGTTTCTTTAAATAAACGTTCCGCATATTTCCTTCTTCTTCTTATTTGTTTGATTTTGTTTTCTGTATTTACGTTAATTTTGAGTTTTGAACTTGACGTACATGCCTCAAGCCATTAAGAATTTTTTTCAATCACTTCAATTCCATCGGCACCTAACACACACAGAAAAAAGTGCAGCCGGCTATACTTTGTGAGTATAGAAAATTACGTTAGATACCTCGGAGTATAGCCCGCTATACTCCGAAAGTATAACTCTGGGGGCGGCGACGAGGCCGCCCGTCGCTATACCTTAAAAGTATAAATCGAGGGATACGGTAGTGCGCCGGGTCGCACAGCACGTACTTCCAAACGGCCTGAGCTTTTGAGGCTTGTATTTTTTAGAAGTTTCTGGTTGGTTTTTAGAACTTTCTAGTTGTTTAACTCGTTTTTTCCTTTTTTGAAGTTTTGATTGAGGCCAAACCGGCTACCAAATAGTCATACACGTCTAGAAATTAGATATTCAATTTGTTTGTGTTTTTTCTTAATTTTTGAAGTGATATAGCTTAGTCATTCGATCTTTGCCATTACAATTATCAATGTTCCCGTGAAATATGTATTTTCATGAGCGTTAAATGTCCGTATCCCTAGCAGGTATCGCAAGACGGCGACATGCTCGGGCCAGATTCATGCCTGCAAGCGAACCTGTGACAAGTGCGACAGTCGACTCGCCTTCACCTGCTCCACCGCAGAATGCATTCGGAAGATGCTGGCTGGTTAGTAAAGATTATTTAGTAAGCTATGGAATGGACCAAGGTCTGGATTTCCTGGCTGTGATTTATCTTTTGTAGCATTACACTCCTTGTTAAGGTGTGCGACGGTCGCAAGGATTGTCCGGGAGGAGAAGACGAACAGGGATGCGACAAGGCGTGCAGCTCGGTCAAGGAACCCGTATTCAAGTAGGAGATGGGGGAGGGGGTGAGAAGAGATATTCTGTATAGGTCTAGAACGAGAGCTTCGAGTAGGAAGAACGAATCGAAAGGGTAATCGCATAAAAATTAGTGGTTTCATGCTATCGTTCGCTGTAGATGTGAATTATTCGTTCAGGTGTGCAGTTGGCGTTGCGAGGAGTGCGCAGTGTGATGGACTGAGGGACTGCATGGATGGAAGTTCGGCGCCAGGAGGATCCGATCCCCGTCACGGTCGATACCTCACTGTTGCTGCCATGTTCCCTGTGCGAGGTATGGATTACAGTATTACTTGGTATGCAAAGTATTCGTATATGGGCTTGGTTGTCCGAGCCGACATTAGGATATGTTCATGAAACCGAAAATCAGAAAGCTTGTTAGGATTACTGCTTTTGGTTATCGTTAATTACGTTGCGGTGCCTGCACAAATTTGAGGACAACACTAGCCCGTGTTGCTTCGTTCTGGTGAAATAGGCGTCCCCATTTTCGATATATCCGACGCATCCATTTCATAACGCAGTATAAGTGTGAATCCCACAAAACTGTGCTTTTGCTTAGGCCTTATTTTGTAGGAGCGGATGTCGTCGTGGAGTGCTATGGAGTCGAGCGGCAGCGGAAACGATGCATGTGGAGAGCTACGTATGTGCTTACTAATTTAACCCTATGACTGCTCCAATACGTGAATCTTTGATTCGATCCCGCTAATGCCTATTCATATTCGAAACATATTTTAAACATAGCTAAACCTCTGTTTTCGTATTTGAGCAATCATGCACTGGGAAGGTAATTACTTTTATTACTTATTCATTTCTTGAATTGAAAATTAAAAATTTAGCGCTTCCTTGACAACTATTCATGCTAATGATTTAAAATCAACTTCCCTTTGCACTTACGCGTCTCTATGTCCGCTTGCCAATAGATACGTGTTCTTCGAACTGGGATCACTTGCATCGCTTCTCCTCCTTCATCTCCGCTCGCAAGATCGTCACAATCCATTCCGTCGTCGTCGGGTAGATTGGATGACAGATCGACGGAGACACCGCGACGAGAACGAGCTGAGCATTTTAATTCTGTTCCTTTCAATGCTCCTTTGCTCAGTAGCCCCCTTACTCTCCATACCCTCTCCCTCCCCTCACCTCACTTCACTTCACTCATCTCACAGATAGGCTACAGTATCCCCTTCCATTCTGATATGCCAATAAGTAATTTGCTTATCTCTGGCTTGTCTGTGTCATGCCGTTGACAAACCGAGTTCAGTGAGCTGCTGTGGCAATGGATCAATAGAAACCACATACCTCCCAGAACATGTGGATGACGTAGCCGGGTGTGTTCTTTTCAATGCTTCAGGGTTGCCAGCACCGGCGATCCCATGCACTCCTTGCACACGAGGACACCATCTTCGTGGTCGTTACGGATGTGAGCATTCAGCCTCGTTTCAGTGGGCAATCTCCTATTACACCCATCGGATGGGCATAGCATTGCTGAATTATTGTTTTCATGCTATAATTTATTACTGCCAAAACCAATTCAAACTCCTCTTTGACAAGAGAGTCCAATGGTATGAAGAGAGTAAGAGTGAGAATGCAGTAGGCGTGAGTAAAATGACTGGAATTTTTTGAAACACATGAGATGATTACAAAAGCAAACTGACATGAAACAATGAATTGGTGCAAATTAGCAGTTTTTAGCTCCAAAACAGCTTGAACAATTGACGTAACACTAAATTATGAATAACAGCGCTATCGTATCGCGCTAGACATATCAGGTTGCTCATACAGAAGAAATGGCTTTGAGCTGTCCGACCAATAATTTTGGTGTTCACTACCGTATGCCATTATACCGTACTCTTTGAGGTATTTATTTTTTACTTTTTTCAATGTTTTATGTTGCAATTTGTTGTTTTCACATAATCCTTTTTTGGTAAAGCATACTCACACCAGCTAAGTCCTCAAACACAAGTATCGAAGCGGAGAGACTACAAGATAGGCTACTGTCTGAAGGAAATGTACAATTGATGGGAAGATAAATGCACAACTATTGTCTTTGATAATAGTCTGAAATTCAGTTAAATCACAAGTCTATGAGGCGACTTTGAATTGCTTGACGTACACTACACTTTAAAAGTATAATCGGCTATACTCCAAAAGTATAACCTCTCCGCCGTCTCCCGCGCCCCGCTATACCCCAGAAAGTATAACCCGCTATACTTTTAGCGTATAAAGCGAGTTATACTTTCGGAGTATTATACTTTTTTTCTGTGTGTGAAGAACGTCCTGAACTTTCATCCTTAATTTCAATGTGCAGTCAAAATTGTTTGCTTGAAAGCTAACACAATGATTTCATTTTGTGTTTCCCCCGCACATAAAAATATATTCTTATGTTACACGCTCTTTTAAGCTCTTTGAAACATAACAAATTAGTATAATGTTCCCGGGAAATAATGTTCATTATGTAGAGAGGGTGTGTTGATGTGATTTCTTTTCCTCTTCTATTCTAGTCCATGGAAGACTGTCGTTGTATTCTTGCCCCTTAACCCTCTCTTCCGGTCAGTCTACAGTGCGTGTGCATAGTGTTAGTCTCGTGGGTCTCCCTCCCTCTCCCCCTCACCTCTCCTCTCCTCCCACTACTTCTCCTCTCATGCGGTCACTACTGTGTTTACTTGTCTAGTAACTCGATCTCTTTCTATTCAAGAGTATCCACTACTTCCACTCTCCATCCTATCACTCGTATCGATTCCCCTCTTGGATAGTCTAGTCCTCTCCGTGCCTCTGCCCTCTCCCTCTTCCCTCCCTCTCACTCTCGTCCCTCTCCAGTTGCTTCACCCTTCCATGTCTCTACTCGACCGAATCGGCTCACTTCCACCCAACTTCCCCTATACAATTCCATCTACCATCAATCCGTCAATTGACCGTGTTGTCTTCCAAATAGAACGTCTTGGAGGCTCGATCAATGATCTATCCAATCAGGTACCACCCACTCATTTCGGGTTAGTCATGCGTTTCAGGTGGATGGAATGGTGGCTCAGTTGACAGATCGAGTGGATCTCACTGTGTACAACATTCAGAATGAGTTCACTTCCAATAAGACCGGAGTGCCTGCTATGCTGGTTAGTCTCCTTCCTCAATAGTGTAATTCTATTCCCATTGAGTCGACGATAACGTCGAAGTTCTCTGGTTGGCCAGTCATTCCCTTCATTGTCGTCGTAGTCACGGGTCTCATCCTCATCATCGTCTCCCTTCTCTTCCTCGGATCCAAAGGAGCCGCGTACTTCATAGAGAAGAAGTACAAGAAAGTAGTGGAGACGTCGCCGTCGGATATCGAGAATCTCTAGAGGATCAGTGGCCTTTCGTTCACTGCCTCCCCTCTGTCCATCCAGTCAGAGTCTCAGTCCATTCATCGTCATGGCTAAGTATCTCCTATGCATACGGGTGCACTCTCGACACTCTGCCCATGTACAACTCGTGTCTTTCGTCGTGTCACTAGTCATATCACCCTCGATGTCCCCCCGTCCCTTCAATAAAGTGTTCATCCTTCTTTGTCTCTTCATTCATTCACACCGTACTGATCGATGCAGTTGCTTCACTCTACTGTTTGCATAGAGGCTGGTGCGAGAAGGTTGCTGACCGACGAGGAGAGCCGCTCTCTTTCGCCCTCCGCCCTCCTCCCTCGTAGTTGTCCCCTCTACCTCTCTCCCTACTCTCTACTTACCCTCTCCCCTCTCCCTTCTACCTTCTACCTTGTCTCCATTCGCGCTTCGCCTTCCCTTGCCTTCTATTCGCTATCTGTACTAGTCTGAACAGTCTATCTCTTCCCTTTAATGTCTCTTCTCTCTTCTCTTCACTTCCCTTCTTCTCTCCTCTCGACACCTCCAACAATGGCCAGGTCGTCATAATCCATGTGCAGTACAGCCGTAGACTCTCTTTCTCCCCCTCTCCCTCTCTTCTATTCTCCCCTCCACTCCCCTCTCCCTTTCCCTTCAGGGGTGCTCTTCCGCCCCTTCAAAGCCTTTCTTCCCTTCTGTATAGTCATCTCAACATATAATGTCCCTCTCTTCTCTCCTCTTCAATGATAACGTTTTCCCTCCCCTTCTATGTCCATGTCTCTGCATTCAGTGTATACTTCCCTTGTACGGTCTTCTTCAGATATTCGTCAACTGCCTTCTCTTCTCCCTTCACCTTCCCTCTCCTCTTCCCTTTCTCTCTTCTCGCGGTCCAATCTCTAATCTCTCGCTGATTCGCTCCGTTATTTGCTTTGAGTCAGAAGCGAGAAGAGTTAAGCATCCTAGACATGCCTCATTTGCGTATTACTCAGCGTCTTAGTCAGCTATGGGTTCATGCCCTTCACGGGCCTTATTCACTATGTCGCTGTTCTTTCTCCTCTTGTCCTTTCCTTATCCACGAACGAATCCTAAGTCTTCTCTTCATCGCAAACATTCCATTCGGAATGTGTAATAAGTTCTTGCAGGAGATGTCGGTGGATCGGACGATAGAAGAATTGAGTGGGACATTGGCTCAGTTGGGGGCATTGGTGGGGCACATCAACAGTCAGATTACTGGCATAACCACTCGCATCAATACCACTCTCGACAACTTCGATAGGGTATGTCTCGTAGACAACTTCAACCACTTCGAGAGGGAATAGGTTCTACGCTAAGATGTTGCCTCTAGGCATCTAGTTATGTATCTTCTAGATCCTGACCATTCCCTCCCCGTCTCTCCCTCTCCCTCTTCCATTCCTTTTTCTCCTTCTTCTTCTTCTTTGTTTGTCCGTAGTCTTGAACGACAGTCATCTTCTACTTTTCTTTTGACGAAACATTTCTCCGCTTCTTTTATGAACCGTGAGATTCTAGCAGAAGTTTTTTACCACGGTCCTCTTCCTTGTTAGATAAACCCTACAACAACCAGAGACAACAACAGTCTCTGGTTGTTCTATAACATACACGAACGTAGTAGCATACACTAGTACATTAGAAACTGATGTAATCATTCGAGTCAAGAGAAAATTAGAAATTTAGGGATGAGATGTTCCGACTTGTTATACAGTAATTTCCTTGCAGGCCATTACCAACATCGCAACCGACGCGGGTTCCGTAACAGGCCAAGTGGGAGATTCCGTTGCACAGGTTCATTCATTCACTCATTCCTTGTGTCCCGACTCCTTAGACTCCGTCTGTTTACTCTTGATTGAGAGATCGAATCGAGATCCATCTCAAGAGCCTAGTCAATCCTCAGCTAATGCTTCCCTTAGATCCATCCCAGTTCTTCCAAGTCAAAGAGTACGAATGGAATGTTTGCCTAAGGTCCCAAACGCGTGGGTCTTCTATGTGCTCTTCATAACACTCATCATCGTGTTCATTCTACTCTCCATCGTTCTCTTCCTCAACCTCATAACAAAGATACATGCAATCTATGCAATCATCAAAGGAAGAGATGGTATGTTGCATTGCCTTTCGTCAGTCATAGAAACATTCATATCCTTCTCGAAATACTGCAACATCCCCTTGAGGTTCGAGTTCGGAGCGATCTCTGATAATGGACGATCACTTGGAGAGAGTAGACAGATACGAGGGAAAGTCGAGTATTCACTCGCTGCCTGTCCCCGTTTACCCCTCGAGGGATCACATAGCCATCTCAATGGAATCCGAACCACGGAGACCCGGACGAAGAGGTACCATTCATCTACCAATACTTCAACTTCTTGATAATATTTGCCCGCGGCTATCTACATGACTGTCAATAAGCAAAAACCACTTAACCTTGTACGACCCTACTAATGTCCTTCAATTTCACCGAACCCGAAGCTGTTCAGTATTGGTAAGAGAGCTGAGTGTGTGTGAGTGTGGGTCTCCCCACGAGGAGTTCTCTCGTTCCCTTCTCTACACATCCTACCGGGATGTCATTCCTTCGCCCTCTAGACCCTTCGGTTAGACCGCATCATTGCACTGTACTGCCGTGATCACCCCCCTCCCCTTCCCCCTCTTCTTCTCCTCTCTCCTCTACTCTTCCCTTGTAGATCTCTCGACGGGCTTCGAGGGCTCAGACCGAGGCACAACAGCGTATCATCGAAGAGGGGAAGAGTCATCAGGGAAGTACAATTTGGAGACTGGAACCACCTCTCCCTTCCCACGGACAATACACGCATCTGATATCTAATCGATCGACTAATACCGTAATCCCATCGATTGATTAACCGAGTATATACTGTAGTCGTGTGTAGATTCTATCTAAGCATATCGTATCAGCTTCCATTTGTGCTTACGGGTTTCCGATTTGAACCGAGGTGATAACTAGTAAATCGATTAGATTGTATGACAACTATTCTCATGGACACATCTCTCAGCGAGTGCCTTCTTCCCCTTTCTTTCTAGTCCATCCCCTTCATTCACTTAACATTGTCTACCGGTGAACTCTTCCCTCTTTCGATCACTTCCATTGACTACCGTATTCAATGAAGTCTTTCCATTCCAAGTCCTTCTCTATCGTCCAGAGTATGCATCTCTCTCATACCGTATCCTTCTCTTTAAGCAATTCTCTCAGATCGCCGTTCTCTCAGATCGATCGATAATTGAGTGGGATCCATGCGTACGCTCACAAGATGAGTATACAAGGGTGAGTCACAATCCTTATCGGTCCTTCACTCCCACACTCTCCCTATCAACCCCTTCACCCTCCCCTACTTCACCTCCTTCTCACTATAGTCACTATCACCTAATCATACACCATACCATCCCATTAGTCACCATTTCGTTTTTATGGGATTTCTATATTGTCTAGTTCCCACGCTTCATAGCGTATGAACTGGAATGAAATTGTTTGGATCTATAGATAGAATGAGATGGTTTATCGTTCTCCCTCTTGTCGTGTTGTATTCCTTATGTCGTGATTGTAGGCATGGGAGTGGACCAAGAAGTGGACAATGTCTACTACACAATACAGAATATCAATGCGACTCTTGTAGCCATCGACGATGCCATTCTTCCCTTTATGGGACAGCTCGACACCATACTCAACACTGTTGATCAGGCCGTGAGTTACATATTCAAAACTCTCTTTGCAATACTCATGAGTGATCAATTAAAGAGGACGACTCTGTTCAGCCAATTTTCACTAATCTTTTCCCTCTCGACGATGTTTTTTTTGAGTTGGAAGAGGCAACGTACACGGTGGGAGGAGTGTCTACCCGAGTGGTCGAAGTCTCCTCCAAAGTCCCCTCCCAATGGGTCTTCCTCCTACTTATCTTCCTCATCAACTTCATTCTTCTCCTCATCGCCGTCTATCTCCTTCATTACTCCATTATCTTCATTCGCCATAAGAAGTACAAATCATTCGATTCACTGGAGAATGCTTCAGTGTCGAGGTAAGAAGAGGGAATGAATGGGGGATCATCATTCATTCAGTGCCCCTCCCCCGTACAATCAAGTAGTCCCTTCATATCAATACAGAGGTCAGCTTAGTCGATCAAGCTAGAAGAAGTAATAACGATTGCAGGCTATACACAAGTGCCCATAGAAGTTCCTCCTGTGGAGGGTTAACACAACGAAGAAAAGAAGAGGTATATAGCGTCACCGGTCAAGAAAGGGTCTCTCTGTCATCATTCATATCAAATTCACACTCCATTCACATCTCACCATTCCCTCGATTAAATGAGTCCTAGAGTGACTCCCTGGAAGAGTCCTTCCATTGCTCCTTCCATAAATCCTTTGAATCCATGACTACTTCGACTTCTGAACACTCCACTCTATGATCAGACTAACAAAGCTACTCACTGATACATCGATCCATATCCTGGATAGCCACCGTTGAATCCATAAGGAGACATCATCATATTGTATCCACTCGGATACCCATAAGGAGACATTCCATAAGAAGAGTAAGGACTCCTTCCATAAGACATACCGTAACCCGAATAGGGCATACCGTACATGGGTTGAGGGGATACGGTGATGAGGAGGAAAGGGAAGAAGAGGACGGAAGGGAACATGGATAAGAGAAGAACTGTGAATGAGAAGAAGTGACTGAGGGGAGTATTGAACATGACAAGGTCAACTACCGCACTTGACTTAGTTTTATCGTTATGTCACACTTCTGACCATTTCCACCCCTTAGCCTTTCATTCTCTTACCTTAGCAGTCCTGGATGACCATTACTTATCCACTATCTACACGGAAGTGATGCTACTTGAATTCCTCTTTCTATCTCAATTCCCCATAAGGAAGATGAGGAATGGAGAGCGAGGTTAGATAGAGTTGTTTCGTGGAGTCGAGGAGTGAGTAGGGGAAGCGAAGGGAAGACCAATCTTGTTAAGAAGGAGACTTTAAAGGGAACACAAAACAAGGAAGAAGATGACTCACACACAACCTATTTTGCTATGCAGAAACTCACTCACTCCATCACGCTTTATCCACCCGCCTGAATAACTAACTCTGACTTATTCCTGTCCGCTCCTCGAAAACAACTGAATCCAATTTATCTTTATCTCCACAGTTCTCACTGAATCACACGCTCGTATTCATGAGATTGCTCCCTTTTCTAATAACTGACAAAAGCATATTTACCTCACCTTCTCCAACATAGACAGAACACCCCATCCCCGTTCTCCCCTCTTCCACCTCTCCCCCCTTCCCCCTTTCCTACCTCACACCCTACTGTCCCCTGTCATACATCAATCTCTGCGGGTTACAACGGGGGTTCATAGGTAGCCTCTGTTTATTGCCTGGGGTCACTCTCTTCGTCTATTCAGAGCCGCTCATTCCTATTCCGCCTCTCTCCCATATTATTCTGTTACGCGTGAATAAAGCCTTTCACGTCGTTTGTACTGATCACTATTCACTCACGAATTATCTGCAAATAGTTTCACTGACGATTACTCAAACGGGCATTCCTTGTCTTGCTCCCCTTCCCCCTCCCCTTCCTCTAAACTATTCATCTATTATGCATCCATCAACTCGTCTCATTTTGCTCATTCTTCTTCATTTCTTTCCTTTTCCTCAAAATCATCACTTCTCTTCTCCTCCCCTATTCTCCCTTTCCCTTCCAATCATCTTCCCTCATTCCCCCTATCCCTCCTCCCCTCCCCCTCCCTCATTCTCTTTTCTGTCTTCTCCTTCAATTATTCGTCACACACATCACTTTACCAGTCTTCTTCTTCATTCTTCTTTAATGCAATTTATCGTCAATTTCGCTTTCTTCCATTTCTTGTACAGTTAGTCCTTGCCCACAGTCAATTTCCCTTTCAATTAACTTGCAGTCCCTTTCTCTCTCCATTTGTGCTCTAGTCGTTCTTAACAGGATCTTCTTTGTACTCTCAATTTCTTGAGTATCAGAAGTAGGCCCAATTACACGTCTCGCTCCCTTCTCTTGAGTATAAACGTCTGAGCTGTCTCTCCTTTCCTTCGTACTCCAATCCCTTTCCTTCTTATATCTATTCCTTCCCTTGCTTAGAGTGTTTCACATGTAAGTTGTTTGAATGTCTTCCACATGACCTTCCCTTACAAACTTCCCAACTTTCCTTCTTATTCTTATTTGTGTTGCAAAGTATTGTGATAGTGTGCTCTACTCAATCCCTCCAAATACTACAACCAGTCCCTTTCTCTTCCCTTTCCCTCCCTCTCCCTCTCCCTCTTCTCTCTCATTTTCACACACCTCGTGTTCATAAATGCGTAAAGCGTACAACAGTCAGTCCATCCCTAACTGCCTTTTATTTACATCTTCATTCACAATCTTTCCTTTGCTTGTTCTTGATCACCATTACCATCATCATTAGACATACCAGTCACGTGATATTTACTGTATTTATCGGAACCGATGGAAACGGTCACTCAACCACTCCGTTGTTCAACACACATGATGTAACTTTTGTAGCACGAATACCCAGCAGACTGGGTGCTACAACCGTACACACAGTGTGCTGGCATACCAAGATGTGTGTTGGACATTCTGCACATTATGTGTTACCCCTTGCACATATACTGCTACCTCTTTTCTTATTATGCATGCTCCTTATCAAAGTGCGATAGACGACAACAGTTCTCTATGGTTTATTAACCTGAATTGCAAGTTACAATATTGGCAAAATTGTTAAATAGAGGAAAAGAGAAGTCAGGAACTTAATCTAATCAAAGCAGGCATGTTTTGGCGTGTAATGCGAACGTTGAACAAAGAGAATAACAGCAAGTTGCTTACCTCATTCTTCCTTATCTTCGAACTATTATCCTCCGAATTAGTGACAATCTTCGTTGGAAACACTTTGGCATACATAATATATAGATATCTTCGAGTTTACAGCCAACCTGCAACAAAACTTAGCGAGTGACAACGTGATCTCACCTGCCAACATGTTAGGAATGTCCTCTTCTGAAATCACGCAGATTATCGAACCTAAGTTAAGGAAATCAGTTCAACGATAACGGCGAACACGAAAAAAGTAAATTACATGAAAATAAATAAAAAGCGCGCGAGCAGGACTTGCCGCCCTTCCGCACACAGTGTGTTGAACACTTGCAGTATATGTTGTAGGAGTCTTTCCGCATTTTATTATGCGGATCTCAGCAAAATGTGTGTTTCAAACTTCAATTCGTGTTGCACGGAAACAACGGAGCACAGCATTAGTCTTGTTAGCCTTGTCTATCCAAACTATACCAAATTACTCGCTGTCAGCTCTAATGATCACATCGTATTGCAACCATTAGAGAGCTCATGGGAAGTCTAAATGAGAAGTGGCGTGAGTGGCGGGGATATGCAGAGGGCAGAGGGGTCCCTTGGAGGGATACAGAGAGAAAGGGAGATGGGGAGGAGGAGGGTTGAGTAGGGTTGTAGTAGAGTAGAGTTCGCGACTCTTGTCTTCTTTGTGTTTGTGGCTTACAGTCAACTAATTGTGATTGTATGGTTGCCTTGTGGAGGGTCAAACATAGCTAGATATTATCGACAAAAGGGAGTAAACTCATTCCTGCCTTGTCTGCATTCTTTTCATACCGCTCCGCTCTCTCGCCAAAAATAGGAATGAGGCAACTGACAGAACATTTTCCTCAACCCAAGAGCCGAATGACTGTCTAACAATGGGTGATGGGTCGTTTGGGAAGGTGCGTTTTGGAAGTGAGGAGAAGAATAAGGTCGGAATAGAAGTGGACGGAATGGAAGTGCCCTTTTTGGAAGTGGCCTTTTTGGAAGCAGATTCGCTCCTTCACAATGCTTCTGCATATTTTTAATAGATGCTACTGACATGCTGTTTGCATGCCAGGCTATTTTAGTTACTCATTTCATTTATTTCACGTTGCTTTCTGTTGATCGGTTGCCTACTTGTTTTTGTTGATCTTTTTATTGCCAATAAGTCTATCTTTTCAGATGGCCAAGAAGGGCCCGAGATATTACCACGGAGGATACGTTCTGAAGAGAAAATGCGAGTTAAAATGTGGATCTCTTCTTCTTCACTGTGTCCGTAGGGAATCGGACGGTTGTAAGGCAACGGCACACAGACTTCCTTCTGGCTCCATCGTTATCATCAACTCCCACAACCATGTGGGAGATCCTACGGATGTAGAGGTGAGTTTTTATGTGCTAGCCTAAAACTCCTAAATTAGCCAACAATAAGTATTATAAGTAACAATAAGTAGGCTTTCAACTCCCTACTCAACGTTTGTGAACTTAAAGGGTCCCTCTGGCCATCTCATTTATTTCAATTGGCAACCAACTAACACAGTTAAATGATCGTGATAGGCAAGAAATCTTTGACCAGCTTTTTCTAAGCAACGATTTAAAGTAATACGGAGAACCTATGAGAATAAGGACACTTAGAGCTTTCCACTGAAGTGAAAAAGTCCATAGATCTTGAGCGGAGTGGCCCTTTGATGAATAAGTTAAGAACTGATATCGTTTAGTTTTAATATTGCTTGCAGAAGGGAATCAAGATCACATCGGGGAAGAGTGATCCAGTACGACTGGTCAAGCTACTGCAGACTGAAGAGGATCGTCTCACGCACGCTCTACAAGCAGCCAGCATCAATCCCTCCTTCAGACTATCCCTCCCCCCTTGTGCACGCACCCGAAACCGTGAAGTAGCTATCCAGTCAGCCTTGTCTAACCCACACGGATTTTCCGGACTGTCTTACCTCGATTATTTCGTTGCTGTTGTGGGAAAGTACAAATGATACCAGTAGTCATTAGCTTAATCTTTGTTGTCATCTGTCTTCCTTTTATTCTCAAATGTATATAAATATTTGAAAATTTCATTTTTTTGCATTCCGAAATACTTCCAAAACGGGCACTTCCAAAAAGGACACTTCCATTCCGTCCACTTCTATTCCGACCTCATTCTTATCCTCACTTCGAAAACGGGCACTTCCAAAACGCACCTTCCCAAACGACCCATCACCCTAACAATGAGAGTAGAGAGAGAGGGTTTATCCCTGCAGGGTCTCATGCTCATATTGTGTCCTTGTAGTACAAGAGTTAATGTTTGCTTTCTCACTTGTTCTCCACACTTCGGAGACATTTGTGTCCGCTTTCAAGTGTCTGGGGGCGTGACAGGGGAAAGGGAGGAAGGGGAGGGGGACACCCTCATTCCTCCTTCCACCCCTACCTATCCTCTCTGCACCCCTATCACCCCTCCCCTATACTACTGCTCCCTTCCACCCCCATCCACACCTTATCTCCCCTCTCCGTTCTTTGCTCTATCTCTCTCATTGCTCCCTGCAACGACCTCCCCATTTACAACTCCCGTATCCACTCCTCAGACTCTCTCTCTCTCTCTCTCTTCCCTCCCTCCAAACTCTTCCACACTCTCTCTCTCTCTATCCCTCTCTCTCCCTCGTAACTCCCTCTCTGTTCCCTCTCAAGACTCATTGGCTCCATTCTTGATCCATACCATAAAGTGTGCATAGAATAGCTGTTTATCGTTCGTTTTGCTCAAGCCTTCCCTCGTAACTTTCCTTTCCAGTCTATTCCTTCCGGGATGAAGACACGAGTTTACCTGCCGTATTCCCCATGCATTCCTTCATTATTCCAATATCTCTACCCCTTATCCCTCACATAACCCCCTCCACGTGGATACCCTCCCCCTATCGTTCCTCTACCGTCTCTTCCATTCCAGAATCCTCAGAATGTCCCCTCCCCCCGAATTGGCTCCCCACCCGTGACCATGCTCATCTTTCCTCTTCTCTTCGTCGTCGTCTCATCAGAAGAAACAGCCTTTCGTATCAATGAGAAGTTGTCGACAGATTCGCACTTCTACGAGGAATGGAACGATCTCATTCGACTCCAGGTCATAATTGCATTTATTGTGACAAAGTCGCTGCAGGTTATTATCCGTCTCTTTCCCTCACAACATCTTTCTCTCTTTAGTTCTAAACTCGACTCAGTTTTATTTATTTTTCTTCATAATTATGTAGATATAGTACAGTAGAGTTGAGAAGTTCTGTGTAAAAGTTTATAATTGCTAAAACCATAGCTAAGGTTGTGGAAGGTAGTGAAAAGGATAACTATTGTGTACCTAGACCTCTAGCCCCGGCGTGAGCCTCCCCTCATTCCCCTCACTCAATCATTCTCTCACATGTCCCTTCAAACAAGAGATTCCCCTGTCTACAAGTACCATCTCCCTCTTTCTTCTCCTCTTTTCTTCTATTTTCTCTGCTTCTTCTTCTCTTCTTCACTACAACTTACTCTTGTCCAAAGACGCTAATCACAAGTGAACAGCACTTCTCTATCCTGTCTCGCTCTCTTCATCTCTCTCCCTCTCTCCCCCTCCCCTCTTACCCTCTAACCCTTGTAATCTCCCTCATGCCTCCTTCTGTCAGTCTATTCAGTCAAGGGGGAATGTGTCAGCAAGTGCAATGAAATGGATGAGATAAACGAGTGTAGAGGGGGGATGTATGAGAGGGGAACTAGACATCTGTCCACTTCTACAACACATTCACCTCTGTCTTAGATCCCTATCCATGTTATTTCCCCCAATTCCATAAACAACACCTTATCTGATAGGTGAATAAGATGACCATCTGAGGTAGAAGAACTTGAATGAGAGAGATATTGCAGGAAGAGCAAGGGGGATCAGAGATGGAAGACTACTCTTCCCTGTATGGATCCCTCTCTGACTGTCTGAGAGTGAGCTCTCGATCACAAGGAATCGAATCTCTTCGAATAGAAGACATTCAAGTCTTTGCTGATGCAGGACATCTGTCGACATTCTGTAGACATAATATGACTCTGCTGAGTAAAGGTGAGGGGGGAGATATTAGGGGAGAAATTGGAGTGGGAGAGGTATCACAGGTGGTCCTGAGGGGACAACCCTGAGGGAAGATTGTAACCTAGGGGTCCGTCGCACCTTTAGACTGCGTAATTCAATAGTGACTATCGAGTGAAAGGCAATACACAAAAATGAGCTGAGGATCGTTTGTTAGTGAAAGAGAAGATGCTCCCTCGTGAAAAGAATTGATCCCCCTTTACTCCTCCAGATGAAGAAGAAGTTTTCTTTATATTCAAATGAAATAATGTAGGTGTGACTAAGTAGTGTCAGGAGACCTCGACTCGTGTGGCCATCATTCCTCCTCTTCCATTCTTCCCACTCTCGATAAGCTCCTCCGAGTCTTCAATCCCAATCTCACCGTAGTCGATGTCCACAGGGCCCATGGAGAGACTCTCGCGGTCAGATATTCCTCCTCTCCCCTCTCATCACTTCTGAGATATAACGAACAACTCACTTATCAATTTTGGGTGAAATATTTGTGCTATCCAAAGCAGCACTCCTTCATTTATCATCCATGTTTCCAATAAAACGTGACTATTGTATTTAGGCTCAAATGAACCGAATAGGAGAGAAGATGCAGCAAGTGGACAACTACCAAGACAAGTGGAAACTCGTACTCATCGTTCCCAATATTCAAGTGAGCTTTCCTTTCCTTAGTTTTCCCTCATCAGCATAAGGAAGGCCTTTCTGTTGGTCTATTCGTCATTATGATGAAGTGCTTATAAATGCGGAATTAGTCTAGCCTCCCGTCTGTCTGTCTCTTATCGTTACTCCATCATACAGCAGTTACAGCAGTGCATTTAGAAAAGTACATTTCGAGCAGTATCTCGTTTCCTGATAGGTCGTTTACTATAACCGAATACACCATTCGGTGTCCCAAGTGGACAGGAACATAACTGGCCATTAGATCCGAAAAAACTCATTTAGAAAAGTTATTCAATAAAAACCAAAATCTCTTGATACTGGAGCGTAACTGTTGTGCGTCATGACTCGTAGATACCATTCATGAGTCCTATATACCTAGTATTCTTTCTCAGGATGGAGAAGCATCAGAAGCAGAACAGACCGCAATAGAAGTTCTAGAAGGGATCAAGCTTCTGGCAGAGAAGGTCCCCACGAAGACTCTCGTCGTTGTCTTGAAGAA
Organism: Micoletzkya japonica; assembly: GCA_900490955.1. Lineage (NCBI taxonomy): Eukaryota > Metazoa > Nematoda > Chromadorea > Rhabditida > Diplogasteridae > Micoletzkya > Micoletzkya japonica. Next base: position 587,381 of record LS867100.1, on the reverse strand, counting down.
CACTGGAAAAGGCATCTGGAGAGTACGTTTTCCATTCTGCTATTCTATAAATTCAGTTTATTGCCTTTTTGCCTTCTTTGTTTAATGAACTTAGTAGAACTTAGTAATACACGACACAATAATGTCTATACGTACTACCTAATTTTATTGGCAATATCAGAGTCCTGTCAAACGAATAAGAATAAGAATTAGCCAAATGTATTGTATTCTTGCAATAATTTAATTCAGGACGCGAGTCATTCTCATTCTGCCTGTAGGATTCTTCTTGAGAGATGGAAAAGCTACGTGGAATACAATATGGAGACCATTTGGGATCAGGTACACAATCTTGTAGATAGACGGATAGATTTACTTAGAAAAAGTGGGTGAGGAAAATGTTCCATCAGTGATCTCATTCCTATTTCGGGCGAGTGGTATGAAGAGAGTCTAGGCGAAGTAGGAATGAGTTTACTGACGGAACTTTTTCCATCAATAATATCAGATACAATTGTGCGATATAGTTTGATCGATTTTAAGATATTATGTTGCCTGATTAGTCCACTATGCATGTGCTTATAACCCATACCCTCATCACTGCGTTTTGAAGGAAATCACTACTAATGTATCTCTTGTTCTAATTGTAAGCATTCCACCACAACACCTTACCGATACAATGCCCATGCTTGCCGCATACAGATTGTGATCATTTCCTTTTAGGTTGATTTGATAGTCCAGAAGAACTATCAAACTTCCCAATTCTTCGTCGAGATTCTTCCTCTTCTCAATGAAGCTTCTCTTGCTCAATTACCCAATACGTGAGAATTCTATAGTAGAGAAAAGGGAAAGATATAATCGTTCCGTTTGTAGTGCCGATTCCGGTGCCTTACAGTGACCTAATCAACTTCTAGTGTGCACTATGGGAAATTCTGGGTGGTACTGGTCTCAAAAAGCTATCCATTTCCTCAACATCTTGCCTTGGAATGAAATGGCATCGCTTCAAAGCGTGAAAAATTCGCTAAACACCGTAGCGGTGGAATCACGATTTATAAGTTCCGATTTTCTAGACTATATCTTATCTTTCTTTGCTCTCTGAATCTTTCTTACAATTAGCTTATGTTAGTCCAGAGAATAATCATTTCATTAAGATCTGACCTGTCCGCCCTTGGGTATGATTGTACCCATTGGTCAGAGAAGGGACTGTCCTATCTCCATCTCGCAATATGGAACTCTCTTCTCACTTCTTCTTCACAACGATCTAAGAACTTTCGACCTGTTCAATCTGAGGTGGGAAATGCATTTAGCAAGCCATGGGCTAATTACACATCAATTTATTTTATCTACAATCCTCACTGTTTGCAAGACCAATAAATAGGAAAGGCAAGTTGCTCTAGTTGTAGATGAGAGTAAACTGATTGAACCTAGTCCAATTCCCCTATCCTTCAGCTTCTATGTCCCGACCCCCGTTGTCCCTTCATCCGATCTTCAGCCAATAGTGCCTTATGTCTATGGAATCCTCAGCAGGTTGGGTCCCACCACGAAAACCTTTCCTACTGTAGTTCAGGATGACTCGGAGACCCTGGCCCCCCAACTAATAGCTGTGGCGATTCTCGCGCTCTCTCTTCTACTCTGTTTAATTCTTGTTGGTTTCCTGTGTCTACGCAAAGACAAGGGACAACTCAAAAAGGAAAAGGTACAAAGCCCTTAAGCCTATCGGTGACATTTCTCCAGAAAACAACGATACTCTCTGACTAACAAGGGAAGGAGAAATAGTTATCATTAGGTTCAGAAATGAGAGTATCACACAAAAATGATTGATTTTCAACTCGAAAAAATATTTGGGAATCATCCTGAAGAATTTTGCCACGAGGGGAACCGAACTAATAGTCTGACAGCGGTAGAGGAACCCGTTGTCGAAGCTAGGCCGGCACCGTATACAACCTTTCACAATTCCCCACAACCCTTCACAATTCCCCAAGGTCTGCTAATCCTTCTGTGCTCTACGGAACGGTGGTACTCATTTGTGAATCTTCCCTTCCCTTGATGACCCTTGTTAGATTTAGGCAAATTAAGAAGTCTCATACTAGAACTACATGGGCCACCTATGTTCCCTTTTCCAATTCTCCCTTTCAGGCTTTCGGTTCCAATTTCTCCTCAATTCGATTCATAGACGACGACATTTGATACTCCTCCCTCCTTCATTCTCCATTACGAGTGCTCACTTAGGAATATCTCTTATTACTCATTTATTATGCCTGTATAAAAGACAAGCAAAGCAGAGAAACACGTGGTATTATAAGGAGACCAGTAGAGAAGAGGCGACAGAGACAAGCGATAGGACAGGGGAGGGGACGGGGGGATAAAGGATATCTTAGGAGAATACTTAGATACCTTAAGGAATACTTAAGGGTGCTTAGGGGTTAAGGACTAAGGTCTATTGAGCCTTCTCGTAGACCCTAGTGGACTTGACGGAGCCAGACTCCGCGACAATGTACAGCTTTCCCCCGTCGATGTAGCGAGTGATAGTCGAGTCCTTGCCCCCTCCGACTCCCTTCTCCACTTGAATCAACTTGTTGTCCTCGAACTTGAACGTGCACTTCACCTAAAACACAACAAATTCTTCATATTTTCACCTTTGCTAAATACATATTTTATAATCCATCTTGATTACTACCACGACCGTTTTGCACCTACATTTAAAAACGGCACCCACTTTCAGCATACTGTAACAGAAAAAATTTAAAAAATGGTTACCGTATCACAACTCTCACCACGAAAACGCGCGTCACGCCTCAAATACCTTTGCAATGACTCGTTTTTATCGCAAACTGAACTGCGCTATCGCGAATTAAAGTGTGCCGCTTATAAAGCATTTTTAATGTCTTAGCTCTGCTCATATAAACGGTCGTGACTACAAAGATGCCCACAATCTAGTTGGTTCATCCCTACCCTCCCTCTCAAACTCTGCCTTGTCCTATCAGTACTATCACAGCAAGATATCTCAAGTGGCAGATACCATGTTCTCTGCACTATTCTCGTATTCCTACAGTATTCCCTCTCCTCCAACTAGTGTTGCATCTCCTATTCATACACTACCATCAACAATCTTCTAACTCTGCCTCTCTACGTATCCTCCTACAGTAATCCCAGCACATCGCCAACCTTACTCACTTCACAATCCTACCGGGCATAACCAACAAATTTTCCCCTCTACCCATTTCCTTCCGTAGAACAGTACTCCCTTACCGCCTTACCCTACAGTACCCCTCCCTAACGACTACCGTAATCCTTACTTTACCTAACCGTATCGCTCCCCCTACCGTATCCCTCCATCTCTGCCGTACCCCCTCCCGTCTCCCCACTTACATCCCGTCCATCGATGGTCTTATCATCAAACTCGGTTCCCAGCTTGAACTTGGTGACGTGAGTCTTGAAGGTGGAGATGGAGGTCATCACCCATTCGTCGCCCTGCAATCACTCTGGGGTTCTCTCTTTGACGCCACTTCTCGGTTATGTTTCAAGCCTCTATCAATCAATCATCAAAGGGAAATGCCTACAGAGCATGAACAGTGAAACGTAACCGTAGAAAAGCGTCAAAAAGAGAACCGTAAATCAGTGCTTCTCCCTTTGCCTCGTCTTTACCCTTCCCTTCCCTCCTAATAACCCTCTCCCCCCTCACATTCTTCTCGAAGGTAAGAGTAGGCTTCAGCTTGCTGGCCACAGTCCTGGTCATCATTCCCACTCCGATCTCCTTGAGATAAGCATCGAAGTTCTCCGACGAAACGTTGTTCCACTTGCCGATGAAGGAGTCCATTCTGCAAGGAAGGAAATTAGGAAGGAGGGAGGAAGAGGGTTACGAGGGGAGGGGAAGGGACCGCAGCGATGAAAATGAATTTTGTCGAGTTATGTTAACATTAGGCGCTGGAATAGGTGGACCAGGTCACGAAAAGCATAAGAAAAACTAGTAAAACCTTAAGAAAGGCGAATAAAATGAGTGAAAGGGGGAGAGAGAATGTCAACTGAAACGGGGCAGAAATCGCTGCGGTGGTGGCGCCAAGTCAGATTCGTAACAGAAAACTACGGTAGCAGCTTTGCGAATTGCTCGAAAAGTAGTGATTTATGGGTAATTCCGAGGTGGATAATTCTGCTTTTGGTGAATTCTAGAGGTTGAATAGTATGAAAAATGCTAAAATTAGAAGCCCCGACTCACTCGAGGGGGAGGAAGTGGGGGGAGAGAGAATAGAGAATAGAGGGGGAATAGGAGGGAAAGCGATGAATGATCCTCCCCGTGAATCAGCTACAACAATCGTTGACAACACTCACACACGAAAAAATCGATGAATGAGAAGAGAAGAATGAAAGAGGAAAGAGGAATATTCGAGGGTTATTACAAGGGGTAATGGGATTGTAGTGAGACATGGTAATGAGGGAATGAAGAACAAATACGCATTCGAATCTTTTTATGAGTTTGTGTCACGATCAGAAGATTCATAACAACTTATGGATTCTCGTTGGTGGAAGAAGCGCAAACGTTAAAAAGAGCCGAATGGAATGCTCTAATGAGAAGAGTAGGGGGATGGCAGGGAATGAAAAGAGAAGCGATGTAGAGAGAAGAAGAAGAGATGAAAACGACCTTCAGAGGGGAAAAGAGAGAGAAACGAAGACTGTGAGGAGGGAACTGAGTGGTACAGAGAGAGGGGGGAGAGGGAAAGAGGGGAGTATTGAGAGAAGAGAGAGATGGAAGGGAGAGATGGGACACTCGGGGGGAGAAGGGAGAAGGGAAGAGATGAATGAGAGGAGAAGGGGAAGTGGAGGCGAGAGAGGGAATGCAAAGGGAGGGAAAGGGCATACAAATGAAAACAATACAATGAAATCGGGGAAGAGCAAGGCGAGAGAGCGAAATTTAGACACTGACTCACGTGGGGGACAGAAGCTTCGAGAAGGAAAATCGACGTAAACACAAATGGAGCCGGGGAATAGAAAAAGGAATCTACGGATACTGTACTCTTTTCTTCTAATAAGTTTGATAGAGAAGAAGTGAGAGAGAATAGGATGATGGCAGAGAGAGGGAATGGAGAGATGGAAAGGGAAGAGAGCTCTAGAGAGGAACGGACGGGAGAAGGATCTCTCTCTAGTAGAGGGGGGGGGGGGTGAGAGGGTAGAGAGAATGAGGAATGTAGTGTCGACAGAGGGAGGATGACGTGAATGCCATCACAAGACCCGAGATAGATCAGAGTAGATCCGAGTGGGGGAAGGGGTAAACAAGAGGCTAAACACTCCACTGTAGATCACTGCCTATCATCACATGCTTCTGCCAGTTGCAAGCATGGCAATAACTGCATGGAGTTCCCTCACAAAAGAATGGACTCTTTTCCGAATCTTATGCATCTTTCACGATCCTTCAAAGCTCCTTGTGCTATTTCCGAGAGTTCGATAAAGTATAAGGAGGGAAATGAAATGGTAACCATCCCATTGCATGTTCATACCAACTAGCCGAGCCTAACGGCCCGCCTAGTATCTTTTGGAATTTAAAAAGGAGTAACTGAAATAAAAAGTTTGAAAAAATAATATGTTATAATATGATATTTGCAGTTTTTGATTTTTAAAAAATCTGATTTTTTTCCGTACACTTATTTTTCGGAATGGGTATTGATTCTTTTGAAGATTTATTCGCAATATATTTTCCGATAGTGGTATAGAACGTATTCTTCACGCTATGCATATGGAAAATTAGTTATTTGTTAATCTTTTTTATCATTGCTTACATAAGAAAGAATTATTTAATAATTTGACAATGTAAGCGGCTTCATAATGAACCAAACAATAGAATAGAAAAAGTTCATACGTATTCTGCCAAGGAGAACACAACAATACTCTTTCACAACACGATGTCTCAGTTCTAGAATTCGAGTAGCTAATCGTTCAATGAAGCCCCAGTACCACAATTCGAATCCCCGATTGACAAACAACGTCTCAATTTCCCATTTACAATCCTAAACTGACGTCTCATTTCTCCAATTCGATTCCCTCGACGCTAAATGATGTCCCAGTACCCAGATTCGATTCCAATGTGGTCAAACGAGGTCTCAGCTTCTCATTTACATTGCTAAACTGATAACCGAGGTCTCAGTTCTCCAAAATGAAGTCACAGTACCCCGATTCGATTCCGCGATTATCAAACAACGTCTCCGAATCCCAATTTCATTCCCTCAACGGAAAATGAAGTCTCAGAACCCGATTTGCCATGGTCAAACGACGTTTCAGCTCCCCATTTACATTCCTAAGCTGATGACCGACGTCTCAGTTCTCCAATTCAATTCACTCAACGTGCAATGAAGCCCCCGTATCCCAATTAGATTCCCGAGTGACAAACGACGTCTCAGTTCCCCATTTACAAACCAAAACTGATGACCGATGTACCATTTCCTCAATACGGTTTCTAAACCGATAACCGATGTCTCAGTTCTCCAATTCGATTCCCTCGACGCTAAATGATGTCCCAGTACCCAGATTCGATTCCCCTGTGGTCAAACGACGTCTCAGCTTCTCATTTACATTGCTAAACTGATAACCGACGTCTCAGTTCTCCAAAATGAAGTCACAGTACCTCGATTCGATTCTCCGATTATCAAACAACGTCTCCGAATCCCAATCTCATTCCCTCAACGGAAAATGAAGTCTCAGCACCCGATTTGCCATGGTCAAACGACGTTTCAGCTCCCCATTTACATTTCTAAGCTGATGACCGACGTCTCAGTTCTCCATCTACAATCCTATACTGATGACCGATGTCTCAGTTCACCAATTTGGTTCAGTCAACGCTAAACGAAGTCACAGTACCCCGTTTCGATTCCCCGATTGTCAACCGACGTCTCAGTTCCCCATCTAAAATCCTAAACTGATGACCGACGTCTCAGTTCTCCAATTCGATTCAGTCAACGCTAAATAAAGTCACAGTACCCCGATTCGATTCTCCGATTGTCAAACGACGTCTCAGTTCCCCATTTACAAACCAAAACTGATGACCGATGTACCATTTCCTCAATACGGTTCAGTCAACGCTAAACAAAGTCACAGTATCCCAATTCTACTCTCCGATTGTCAAATTACGTCTCAGTTCCTCATTTACAATCCTAAGCTGATGACCGACGTCTCAGTTCTCCAATTCGGTTCAGTCAACGCTAAATGAAGTTACAGTTCCCTGATTCGATTCCCCGATTGTCAAACGACGTCTCAGTTCCCCATTTACAAACCACAACTGATGACCGAT
>LS867100.1:559763-571660 GCA_900490955.1 Micoletzkya japonica | reverse complement strand
CTTTATCTCAGTAGTTCAACCAACCCAATAAATAAAACTCCACTTCAGTCGAGAAATTCACCGAATATTGATGCTTCTTAGTGGTTAGATTCACCCAACAATCTCATCTCACTCATTCAGTTCACCGAGAAACTGAAAACTCGATCTCTTGTCAGTTGTTCGACTCACCCATCAACTAAATAAACGTTGAGGTATCAACTAACTAAATAATGCATCTCAGTCTTTCGATTCACATATCAACTGAATGCTGCATCTCAGCCTTTCAATTCACCCATCAACTGAATACTGCATCTCAGTTTTTCAGCTCAGCCAAAATTGAATACTGCATCTCAGTCTTTCGATTCACCCATCAACTGAATGCTGCATCTCAGTTTTTCAATTCAGGCATCAACTACTGAATCTGCATCTCAGTCTTTAAGCTGACCGATCAATACTGCATCTCAGTCCTACATTTGACCCAGCAATTGAATAATACATCTCAGTCTTTCGATTCACCCAGCAACTGAATGTTGCATCTCAGTCTTTCAATTCACCCATCAACTGAATACTGCATCTCAGTCTTTCAATTCAGCCATCAACTGAATACTGCATCTCAGTCTTTCAATTCGCCAAAAAATTGAATACAACATCTCAGTCTTTCAGTTCACCTATCACCTGAATACTGCATCTCAGTTTTTCGGTTCAATAAAAACTGAATACTGCATCTAAGTCTTTCAGTTCACCTATCAACTGAATACTGCACCTCAGTCGTTCAGTTGGTCTATCAACTGAATACTGCATCTCAGTCTTTCAATTTAGCCAAAAACTGAATACTGCATCTCAGTCTTTCAGTTGACCGATCAACTGAATACTGCATCTCAGTCTTACATTTGACCCAGCAATTGAATACTGCATCTCAGTCTTTCAGTTGACCCAGCAACTGAATTCTGCATCTCAGTCGTTCAATTCAGCCAAAAAAACTGAATTCTGCATCTCAGTCTTTCAATTCACCTATCACGTGAATTCCCGTCGATGAGACCATCGTGTAGAGGAAAATCGATAGATAACGCTCTTGATCACGTGTGCGTATAGCGACGACGCTATTCTGCCAGAAAGAGTACGATCGACAACCAGTAAGAACCTACGTGACGCTATCCTGTTGCTACGAGAACGATTAGCAGACGTTCCTCAGTCAGTTATTGCGAGGGCACCCCCGCGCACAGTATAGCAGAGGGGCAGAGGGCAAATGAGAGGGGGAGGCGAGACAAAGAGCGTCCCTAGAGACCGTGAAAGGACGAGAGAGCATGCGGAGGAGAGCGAGGGCACGCTAGGTCAGAGTGGGACAGACGAGAGAGTGAGCGAGGGAGAGAGAGCGCAGGTAGATCAGAGTGCGGCGGGCGAGAGAGTATGCGAAAGCGAGAGAGTGCGTGAGGTCACGCACGCTAGCATGGGAGGGGGACGCGTTGCGTATCGCGTCGCGGTCGCCTCGATAATTCGCACCCCCGAGGCGATGATTGCGGGGCCAGATGGAGATGAAATGAGCTAATTCTTTCAGAATCGTGATCGGCGTCGTGCATTGCATACGTAGAGTACAAAATGTTTCAAGTTTGACGAAATTTCAGGGTCGAAATTTCGCACCCTGAATTTTCAGCGAAATTGAAATTTAGTTATGCGAAGTAGGTATATTCTGGCCTTCTGACACCTGGAGAAGCGATATATAGCAGAAAGAAGTAGGGAAAACGCTTGGGTGCGAAGCCTGATCGAATTTAAAATCGGGCGATTTTCGCATTTCAATTTGAAACTGAAGCTCGTAGTGGACACCTAGCAACGGGGGAATAGTCGTTCTAGGGTAAGTCGATGGCGTAGAATCCGATTCTGCGGCCGCCGAAAGCCTAGCGTTTCATGCTGAAATCGTAATATGCCCCGAGGGCACATTTTGCTTAAACCGTGTAGCAAAGCTTAGCGAGTTGGTGCGCTGGATGACCAGCCCCCACCAGATGATATGTGCAAAGTTTGATCAAAATCTCCAGGGTGAGCTTTTTGCAAATCGAGTTTAAGTGTCGAAAAAGTTTGACGTCGCCGTCGAGGGCCATCTGGAGGAGTTTTGATGCATACCCGGTACTGAAAGATTCGCCCGGTGGTCCTCTGTCTTTTGGTGAAAACCGCATGACGATTCGCCAACTTTGACGGAAGTTACGTCGAAAAAAGCGAAAATTTCGGAGGCAACTTTGACGCCTCGGGGCTAATTCGGCTTTGCGAAATGTCCGAGGTCATCTTGCTGGCTATACGTACTTTTTGGCGTAAAATGATAACCAAAAGATGAAAGATTTTGAAATTTTAGCTGAAAATCGACTTTGAAATTTCACAGGATTTTCGTGTTTACGATTTCGAAAAAGTTGGAAAAAGGGCTCCGTGGCTTTATTCGTATTTCGGAGACCTTTCGAATAAAAAAAGATTTATGAAATTTCGTTAAGAATGAAAAAAGTTATGATGTTTCATCGAAAACCCTTAGTACTTTCTATATAATATAGGACCACTGCATTTCAATACACACAACGACAGAAAGACGTTGAAGAGTTGAAGAGGAGACTCTGACCAAGCATTAAACTCTCTTTATTATATTGATCATCATGCGAGAATCCATGATAATGAGACTACTCATAGCTAAACAAGTGATATTCGCACTCCTCACGAGGAATTCGACTACTGAAACAACAAAGATAAAGGAAAGAAGAAGGAGAAGAATGCACATTTCGATTGGAGGAACCGAGAAAAGAACGGGGTTGGACAAGAGGAGTGGGGTAGGGGGAAATAGGGGGAATAAGGGAGATAAGGGGAGGTAAGAGACATCCCGGGAGGAATGAAACAAGTATCACAATTCGAACAACTGCCCTTCTTATATGTTAATCTCTTACTTATACAAAGCATAAACAAGTAAATTAACGTAGACATATTCCATTTCAAATTAGCCGCTAAATATGAAAAGACATTGCGTCCTGCTATGAGTAAAGCATTTATTAACATTGTAGAGGAGAGTGAGGGGTTAGAGGATTGATAGAGTGTGTTACCCGGAGGGGGGAGGGTACTGTAGGGTACTGTGGGGTACGGTAGATAGGAAGGGATAGGACTAGACTCTTTGCGCTATGAGGGGACATCTAGGGATACGGTAGGAGAACCTTAAGAGGTCCTTAACTCTGGAGGACTTAGGGAGTCCTTAGCTAAGTATTAGTGTCATACAGCGGGCGTCTCAGAAGCACAAGGAGCTGAACTGTCGTAGACCGTATCATTGTCCCTCACTTCACACTGCAGCTTGCACACCGATCGATCCAGCGTTCCCGCTCCGCAATCACAGAAGAATCTCAAGGAATCAGGGTTACGGTAGTCTGGGGGTACGGTAGGATACGGTAGAGGGTCTATATACAGTCTGGAATCCGTCAAGTAGTCTACCTGTCGTGTCTCACGAATTCCGTCTCATGTCCCGCATGACAATTGGCTATGCAATTGACGCAGATGGCATTCCTCTCCGAGGTATTGCAAGTGATGCATCTGAAAGGGGAGGGTTAGGGGGGAGGTGGGTACGGTAGGAGACTAGGGCAGGGGTACGACAGTGACTCACTTGTAGAAGTCATGCATGGGGAAGGAGGTGCAGGAGGATATCTTAAATAGACACTGTCCCTTCTCGACCGTCCGATGGACAGCGTTGTAGTTCTCGTAGATCTTGTTGCCCTTCTCGAGGGGAAACACGTCCGTCGCCTGTAATACACGTTACAGTATGCCGTCTACTCATTCAATCAATACAGTATACCATAGAGATTGTATGAATACGTAGAATAGCCTGGCTTTACCTTGCACAGTCCTCCGAACTTGTTGTGGAAGATGAAGTTTCCCTCGAGAGTGGCCGTTGCGTTGTTTGTTATCTCGATTCCCGCAGCTCGGCCCTTTAACAAGACAGTTTACAATCAATATCAATACAGTATCAATAACCAGGTAGCTACAGAAATAGAGTGAAATGGATACCTCGAATATCCTATTCTTCCTCAAAACGGGATTGGACTCTGTCGAGATGAGGACGCCGGCTTGTGCATTTCGATAGATTTCGTTGTCTTCGAGAACACCTCAATTATCGATTGGTTGCATGAATAGAGGGGAGGGGGAGATGGGAAGGAAGTGAAAGTAGCTCACCTCTCCCCTTGTTGAATATGCACACCCCTCCATCCCTTCCATCGTATATCTTATTCCTCTTGAGAATCGGATTCGAATCCGTCTTTATCCACACTCCAGCCATTGCGTTGTCGAATATCTCATTGTCTTCCAGAACACCCAATCCTGCAAGGACTACTGTAAGACATCTATCGCAAACTGAACAAACACGAGTACGGCAAGGGCATAAACAATGACCGTACCTCCATTATACACGAGCACTCCTCCATTCTGCCCTCCCCATATCTTGTTCCGCGTGATCTTCGGATTTGAGCCAGTCCTTAAGAGATACAGTAACCCGTGGAAAGTACTCCTCTACCGTACCTTATTTGCACTCCGGAATAGAGATGGTTGAAGATGTCGTTCTCTTCGAGAAGACCGTGTCCGTTGTCGTAGAAGTACACACCGACCTGACCATAACTCATATTATTTCCTTTTCACTTCCATAACTATAGTGGTTTCTCGATACTAACTACGATATGCAAAAAAATAGGAAATCCTCTCAAAGTAGGAAATAGTGCACCTGCTTTCCCGAGTGTATCCGGTTCTTCCGTAGAATAGGCGAGGATCCGGTCGTTACCCAAATGCCGGCTAGAAGATTACCGTACACCTCGTTCTCTTCGATGAGACCCCTTCCCTTCTCGTGGACGTAGATTCCCCCATGGCGACCGTCGTGGATCTTGTTCAGTCTCAATTACCGTAATCAGCGAGAGGAGCGAGTCAAGGGTAGTCAAGGGGTCAGATAGATGACAAACCAATTCTCACCTGACAATGGGGTCGGAACCCGTTCTGATCTGAATACCCGCTAGATTGTTCCCGTAGATGTTATTCTGTTCGATGAGTCCCCTTCCATCGGCGAATATGTACACTCCCCCTTGGCTGCCCCCGTAGATCTCGTTCTTTCTGCAATGACTCTCCTCATTCTTCCCCATCATTTCCATCATCCCAACTAGAGCTCTGCATGGGAGTTCTTTTGATGCTTATGTTACATACATCATTCATAACCGCGAAGGGTCTGGTTACCAAAAGAAAAAAATACATATTGAGCAAAAGAACTCTCATGCACACCTCTAATTCCAACTCTCTTTCTTGCTCTTCTCTCTTCTTCTCTCGTTACTTCTCCGCATTTACCGCTTACCGAATGGTGGGATCAGAATGCGATGTAATCCATATTCCCGCATACGCATTCCCGTATATCCGATTCTCCATGAACTGCCCTCTTCCTGAATACAGTACCCTCCACCATCTGTCTACCGTATCCCTCCTCTTCTTCTTCCCACCACTACCGCACCCCTCCCAATGCTACAGTACCCTCAGCCAACTCCTCCCTCTTACCCTTTTCGTGAACGTAAATTCCCCCGGTGAGTCCATCGTGCACATCACTCCTCACTACAGTAGGATTCGCGTGGTTCTTCACTTCAATTCCCGATATTCGATTCGAGTGAATATTGCACTTCTCGAAGAATCCTTGGCCATGTCTGCAATTAAACAGTAAGAATACCGTATACGTGATAAGCGGCTTATTCCCATTAATATCTAGCAAAATACGTTCTTCATGCCTACACAGTCTCAACAGTCTCCCTAGGGCTGTTGCAATTTCGAAACTCTGATAAATCACACAACAACAGTTTTCTTTGTTCAGTGAAGGAAAGGTAGATCTCACAGTGCATTCCCTATCCATTCCCTAGTCTGATTCACTCAAAACAACTTACTCAAAGGTGAATATTCCGACGTCTCTTCCCGAGTGAATGTGACACCTCCGAAAGAAGGGATTAGCCTGGTTCTTCACCCAAACGCCAGCCAAAGTGTTCCTCGCGATCTCGCACTCTTCGAAGGAACCCGTCGCTCCGTCTGTAATGTAGACGCCCACGTTGTCGCAGTCTGTGATGGCACAGTGACGGACCTCAAGGGAACACTTTGAGAGGGGGGGGGTTAGAGGGGATACAGGGAATACCAGAGGCTACTCTTTCATACTACTCACTACGGGCTATCCCCTATGCATTCCATCTAAAGACAACCCCCTTCGTACTTTGGGATTCGCATGTGGTTTCTTCACACAAAGCGCAGCGCCGACCGCGCTTGAGGAATGGATGAGACATCGATCGATAAGCGGAGAGGTGTCATCTGTTATCTGAATGGATGCATATACCGTAATCTGCACGAATGTCACACGTGGGCAACGTTACCAATCATATTTTGAAAAACTACCTATCATTGTACACAATCGTGAACCATCAAGTCTACGAATTGAATTTTTTAAAATCAAATTCGGGCCTACAAAAGTAAAATTCCAACAATATTTGTGCCTACCACCCATACTATAGGCATGCATGACGAGCATTACAGTCCATTTGATAATCACAAGACAATAATTATAAGAAATACTTGTAATGCATAGTGTTGTTGGTGAGGATTGGAGACTTGGGCTGGGTTGAACTTGATGGTCATGTAACTGAAAGGAATGGAGGGATCCATACGTGCGCAGCCCGATTTAGATATCCGATGAGAACTCTTTGGAACGAGTGTCCGGAGGGAACATTATGGCAAATTCCACGTGTTTCCGATTCAAAATAGTTTTGTTCAATTCCGGTTGAAAAGAACGGGTATCCGGTGACAAAGTGCGTTTGAAGTACGGGTGTCCGGCTTAGAATCTAATAGGGCTGCGCAGGTATGGAGGGATCGAGGGGGTCGAAAGTGTTCTAACCAGGCGTGGACTTGTAAGACTGCATAGATTCAATCAATAATTAAGACACCAACCCGACATAAGCTCCAGTAGATCCCTCTACGAGAGACAAGGTGGTGTCCTCTCGATTCTCGAGAATTACCGATGATTGAATATTCACTCCCGAACCTGAATATCAATGGTTAATCTTCATTCCTTGTGTGAAACTATGACTCAAAGTAGTTAATGAAGCTCTACAGTGCTCAACGATGAAATGACATGGTTTAGTTTGGGGTCGAGTCTAATTCCGATTGATTTCTTTCCATTGCGAACGGAATAGTGTCCTTCCCTCGATTGAGACAAGTCTTCGTTTCCCTCCCCTCTTTCCCTCCTTCATCCTCCTAACCCTTCTTTCACTTTCTCTATCTATCCAAGAGGGAAGGGGACACATAGCATGTACATGCAAAAGTGCACTAGACACTCCCACCCTCAGAATTAAAGGGAGGGGAGGGGAGAGTAAGAGGGAAGTAATGTAGACTGGTATACCAGACTGAGCGTCTACTATGGAACCGTTGACTGGTACAGGAAAGGGACGAATGAGGGAACTGCACAGATAGGAGACTCACTCGCTCCGACCAACTGAACGTTCGAGTCTATGGTCATTGGCTCGGGGTAGTAGTGGCCAGTGTGCACGAAGATCAACTTCTCCTGCAATACTCCATTCCTTCCCAAATACTCCCCCCGTCTACCCTTCAGACATAGCTATTGTACCTTGACAACAAGAGTTGACTGTCCTTCCGTGTCTACCCTCGCAAGTGTCATCTCCTCTCCCTTGTCTCTCCCCCTCCCCTTCCCCCTCTCCCTAACCTTGCAAGAATGAGCCGCAACATGGGTGAGTGCTTCATCGAGTCGTTCATAATGAACGATGTCCCTTCCCTCGTAAATAGACGAAGCATGGGGACGAACGTGCACTCCCGCTCTCTCAAGGAGGACAGGGATACGGTAGAGTACGGTAGATAGGGATACGGTAGGGATGGCAAGGTACTGTACTGGAATAGTGTGGTATGACTGACCAACTGCTTGAAGCTCTCCTTCCAGGGATTTCTTCCCTCCTTCCACCTAGACAGATCTCTCAATTCGAATTTCCCGTGAGAGGGATGGTACATGGGAATCGTGTACTCGAACGTCGCTTCATACAGCGACTTCCTGCAAGTGAATCAGGGGTGGTTAGGAGGGAAAGTATTTGATTATATTTTTCGGGGTAAGACCCCTGCCGCCTGAAAACCGTATTTTACTATAAAATGACCCATACTAGTGTTGGCAAAGCCGATAACGAGAACCTCGGTCAGGAATGATCCCCCTCCCATTCCTCGCCCGAGAAAAAAGTTTCGTATGTAATGAGGTAAAGTGCAACGATATTCTCGGGTCTCTCATTCTCCACCCGAGGTTCTCGCTCAGAACGAGATTCATTCCTAGCGGTTCTCCCGTTGAAGTGCGGTTTAAGTCAATTATTGCTAGAAAAGACAAGCGAGTGATGGGGGAAAACATTGTCCGACCGACTGATACAAGGTAAGAATGAGATAGCCAGGTTCTCGCTATGAGCGAGAATATCGGGTCTAGTATTTGAATGCATAAAGGTCAAAAAACGATATTCTCGTTTCTTTCCTTCTCGTTCACTCTTGCGGAAAATACCCGAGGAATCGTTACCGGGTTTGCCAACACTAACCCATACAGCACCGCAAAATTACAACTACCGCTATTCTAAATTCTCTCATTTACATACCCTACCGTCGCCAGAAAATTACCCCTACCGCAAAATAAATTTCAAATACGACTATTTATCGCCTGGGGGGAGAGGTTAAGAGGGAAGGGGGAGGGAGAAAGGGAGACTGACCACACTCTCGTGTCGTTCGTTACTCTGTGGAATAACCGAGAGACGGCGGAAGATCGAACGAGATCTTTCTCGTGGACGTAAGAGAAGATCTGAAGGGGACGATCGTGCCTACAGTATACACTCCACAATTCTTCCCTACAGTAACCCTCAGTCTATCCTACAGTAACCCTCCCCTCTATCCTACAGTACCCCTTTCCCTCCCCTCACCTTAAACACGAGTTCCTCTGGTAACCTTCCGAAAGCATTCTCTCCATCCAATGAGGAAGGGACGGCCTCCGAGCAGCAGTCGTGGTTACTGTAATCAGTTTGCGATACACAGCCAGCAGGATACTGTATAGGTCAATCTCTTGTGCTCTTGTCATAACCCATATTAGAAGACAACTAAAATAAATTTCTCAACAATCTGACCATTTCCGTGCTTCAATGGGTGAATCCGGTGTGTGCTTCGTTCGTTTCGACGCGGGTTGGAGGGTTGTCTGCAAGGGCTTTCCTTATCTCTGTCTTCCCTCGTAGCCTCCCCTTCACCTTTTATCTCTCCTAATTCTCTCTCCCTCGTAACTCTCCCTCGCCCCCTCACAGTCTTCCCTCCCAAGAGGTGGCTGTGTCCCCTTTGACCTCTCAACCACACGTGTCGTGCAAGGTCAAGCAAGGCCATCACTGCCACCCATAGGGACAGAGGTCGAGGGGAGAGGAGAGGAGAGGAGAGAGTTACGAGGTAACAGAGGAGGGGTTACAGGGGACAGGACCTTGGCATCGCCCTGTATCTGGTCCCCAACCCCATCGCTGATCGGCTGAGATGTTTCACCCCCATCCCTTGAATGTCCCCCTCACCTCATCCCCAGTCGCAGCCATACTCGAAGTACAGCATCCTTCCTCGTCTTTCTGTTGCAGGGAACGACGTTTACGAAGAACGTATCTACAATTACAAGAATACTTAACGAGTCCTTAAGCTTAGCAATGCCTAACTAAGGTTAGGGAAGACTATTAAGGTAGAAGACTTACTTCCTTAAGTTGACTGCATTAAGCGGAGGGAGGGGAGTGGAGAGGTCGAGGGGAGGGGAGTAAGAGGCTTCTGCTGAAGATGACGATGACGCCCCCTCCTCTTCCTCTTTGGGGAGGGAAGGGGAGTAGGACGAGGGGGAAGACAGCGTGGAATGGGACGGACGACGACGGAGTACTGACATGAGGGACGGTCATACGGGCAACGGTTACCGAACACAACTATTTCACTTTGCGACCTACCACAGTATACATATTAGTAGCACACCAATACGGTTTCTTGTACAATGTGATGCCAACCAACTAAGGGTTTGACAAAAAGAGAGCCTACCACCCCACAGGAGGGTGCGTGTCCATGAATGAGGGCGATAGGGGAGATTAGGGGGGAGACAAGGTTAAGGGGGACATGGATAAGGGAAGAGGAAGGGGAAAAGAGAGGGGAGGGAAGTGAAGGGAATTAAGAGAAGAGAAGTGGATGAGGAAGAAGAGAGCAGGGGGCTAGACCAATGTAGACCGATATTAGAGAGGGGAGGGGGGGAGAGGGACAGAGAGAGAGTAACACGATGCATCGATTGACGGTGGTCTCTCCCCTCCTCTCCCCTCCACCTTACCCTTCTTTATTCCCCTCAGCTCTACTTCCCTCTCTTCTCCTTCCTTTTACCTCCTTATACTAACATTCTCCTTTGATCAATACCAATCGAGAGAGAGAGAGACAACCATTTTCGAGATTATACACTATTCTTATCGTTTGTGGGCACGATATTGATAAGAATTGAGGTTGAAAACATTTGAACAAGTATTAAAGGAGAGGGAATAGAGAGAAATGGTACGAAGTAGTTGAAGGAGGGAGTGACGGCAAGTAGGTCAGAGGAAGAAAGGTGGACGAAAGAGGGAAAGGGAGAGGGAAAGAGGGAGAGTAGAGTGGGACTTGTTCAATGCAACACTTCACTCTTCCTTATTTAGTCTTTTGGACCAACATGCACTATACAGAAAATTGGTAAGGAAAGCGGCATTTAGATCGTTTTTTTTTATTTTTAAGGGAAATAAAATAATGGAAGTAGTGACAAACCCATGGAATGGGGAGTCGCTGATCGATGTCTTCTGTTGCGAGAAGAGAAGAACGAGGGTGAGGTCGATCCTGATCGGAGGGAGTTACGAGGGAATTGAGAGGGAAAGGGACTTACGAGGTAAAGAGAGGGAGGGATTACCTGAGACGCGGGAGTTTGTCTCAGCGACGAGACTTTCCTTGGAAGAAGACGATACGCACGAATCGATACACGGGTCGCTCTCCTAGAATACATCATTTTATTTATTATATATTTTTGAAGCATTTTCGTAAAAAAATGTCCATGCCCCACATACAACCCCAGTGGCTACTCAACGTCTGCTAAAGAGCCCAATCATAAATAGTGCAATAATAATAATAATAATAATAATAATAATAATAATAATAATAAACATAATAATAAGAAAATAAAAAAGACATGAAGGATTATCGAATTGAAGACGTGAGAGAGTCAAAGGCCGGAATTGCGGAGTGAAGGATGAAGAAAGGAAGGGAATAATGTTGAGGAAGGAGGAAGAGGGAAGTGATATACACTAGAGAGACAACCCGGAACTAACTTGTAAGAGGGGACAATTCGAATAGTCTGCTATTACCTCAACTAATTATTACTTCTTGACTCTGACGACACTCTAATACGCTTGTGTCTCGTGGGGTATAAATAGAATTCGGTGAATTTGGATGAATGAATGAAATTAGCAGGGGAACGGGGAGGGGGATCGACGCAATATCCCATAAAAGAAGGGAAAGGAATGCGAGTCCGTTCCGAAGTTCGGTCATTTCGAATAGGAAAGATTGAGAGGGAAGGAGGGGAGATGGTTGGAGAGAAGCACTCGCCTCTTCCCTCTCACTCGCCTCTTCCCTCTCACTCGCCTCTTCCCTCTCACTCGCCTCTTCCCTCTCACTCGCCTCTTCCCTCTCACTGAGGCAGGTGACCCCTCCCCTCTCTCTCTCGTTGTAGTTTGTATTCTTAATATTATATGCTTAGCATTTAAGTTTGATTGTTTTGTGTCCTTTCTTGTTCATCTCATCATCTCTACTCTCATCATGGGCAAGCGTGGTCACTCTAACTCTCAAAACAACTCTAACAACACTACTCC
>LS867100.1:526373-553177 GCA_900490955.1 Micoletzkya japonica | reverse complement strand
GACTGGTCACCCTTGTACGTTCTTCACACTGGCTTGGCGTGTAGTTTTGGCTATCCTTCCCCCTCCCGTCCCCTCCCCCTCCTCCTATCCTATCATGTTTTATTTATTAATTGTTCTACTCGGGTTTTCATATTCAGATTCATGTGAATTCATTCAATTTGTTGATACACACTTGCGGTGATAAATATTATTATTATTAAGAAGAGTGGAAAGGGGATGAGATGGGATGAAACTAGGCTACTCCCCGGCCCCCTCCCTTATTCCCCCCTATTCCTCCCCCCACTCACTATCAAATCCGATGCAGTCGATGCCGCAGGTAGACTATCTTCCCCCAATTCGGCCATTCACCCTTAATACAAGTACTCTCACTAGTCAATTGACATTAGGCAAGGAATCGATGATATGAGAACACGTTAGACGTCGAATGATTGAATGAGAACAAGCAAAGGAGTACGAAGGGAGGACTTGACTGGGAGAGCAAAGCATGAATTGAGACTGGAGGAGGTTGTGAATAAGGAATGGAGGATAGAGGTCGAGAGAGGAGTGAGGGAGGGAGAGCGAGGGACTGTCCCTCTGTACAATTAGGACAGAGAAAGTAAGAATGCGAAGGGGAGAGAAGCGACAAACGGACACGAGACGTACGTACGAAATATTTCTGTTTGTGGAGTGGAGGGAGTTAAAGGGGAGGGAGGGACCGCGTAGTGAGTAGTGCATCGTATGCTAATGCTATACTCCCATCCATCCCATGTCTTCACTCCCACCTTGACCTATACACGAGATATGATCCAACTGTCAATCCATTCCACCTCTCCACACACAGATTCCGATGGATGAGAAGGGAAAGGGTACGGGGAAGAGCAATCCCATACTAGACTCGTCTCTATAATAGCCTCTTTCCAAACACCTAAAGAGGTCACGCTTCCTTGATGACTTGGTTGGGACACACAGCTAAAGACAACCTAAATTTATACGAGACGAGTGGGAAAAACAGAAGATTACATGACATGTGTCATGGAATATGGAGGAATGACAGTTGCAGATGATAATAAACATCGTGAGGAAAGGGAGAGATGAGTGTGCAACGGAAGGAACATGCGAAGTGCAGAGAAAACGAGAGGAAACTGGATCACTATCGATATCGCTATGCGAACCATTAAATCGGTCCGACCTTTTCGAAATTGCGGAACAACTTGACAGGGATACGGTTGCTACAGATCTAGTTAATCATTAAACTGTTTTAATTGCTGGATGTGAGGATCAATTTGTTGGATATACGAATGAGAGGCACAAAAGAGCAGAGTGATATAGCGCCAAGTCGTCTTGACTAGCTAGAAAAATGTGTCAGCTGGCGTTATGTGTGTGACCCAACTCAACTCCGATTACGGTATTTCTTTGGGTCAACTCCGCGCGTCCGGAAAATCCTGTTCCATGCGCAATTTTGTGCAGTTCTTTTCGGTTAATTGCTTTTATTTATTCACAAGTATGGCATTCTTAGATAATGAGTGAGGTGGCCATCGACGTGTCTAGTGAGGTTGCACCCGATCCGGCAATCGTGGAAGACGAGAATACACTGTCTTCCATTCCCTCGGTGGAAGAGACAGTTCCTACTCCGGAAGTGGACACTTCCCAGTCAGCCAGTACCGATACCCGTGAGTCCTTCCATC
Organism: Micoletzkya japonica; assembly: GCA_900490955.1. Lineage (NCBI taxonomy): Eukaryota > Metazoa > Nematoda > Chromadorea > Rhabditida > Diplogasteridae > Micoletzkya > Micoletzkya japonica. Next base: position 551,513 of record LS867100.1, on the reverse strand, counting down.
CTTCGCATCGTCATTGCCCTCTTTAGCTGCGAAACCGAAGATTGTTCGTCCTGTCCAAGAAACCCTCCATGTGCCCGTGACTCCACTAGACATCATTGAATACGAATGGCCAGTCAAGTCCAGCGAACGATACTTTCTGCAGGTGAAGCCTTCTTTTCTTTCTCGCCCAATCCTCATTCAGGAACAAATCGCTGAACTTCTCGATGTGAAGTCGTTCAAACGAAAATATGCCGAAATGACCAGAAGAACTGTCGAGGTTGAGTTGTTATGAAAATCCTAATATTCAGCTCATTACAGGTAGCTGAGAAGGAGTATCTACAGAAGACTTATCCGACTTTCAGCAAGACTATCGGAGAACATCGTAAGTTGATAGTTTATCGGGAGAGTTGTGTTTACACTAACATCCCATTCAGAAATGCACGGGATGACGGCCCTTCGTGGTATCGAAGTCCACGAACTTATGTCTGCTGAGTACCCTCAAATATATACTGTAAGTTTATCTTCTTTCTAGTTTTCTCAGTTTTGGTTCTCAATCAAAGACATTCCTTGGAGGAATATCAGAAGGCAGCCGTGCAAAAGATCAAGATGGAATTGGCGAATAAGCAAAAGGAATTGGAAGCGGTTAGCTATCTTTTCAGCTTTTACTCGTAGTGTGCCTATAATTTATATATTTATCATCGGCCAGCCGAAACGAGATTTACAAGTATAGCACGTAATGTTGGAACTTGATCTGTATTCATCAAAAACTTGAACTATTCAGACTACCAAGTGAAATTAAATATGAGCCTACCAATGTGAAAGGCTAAGAATATAAATCTAAAAAAATAAATATATATCTAAAACCATATTATGGGTGTACCACCCATGGTTCAGGTCAGTGCACATATGCGTCTGTAATGGCTAATTGCAGATCAAAAACGATAAGGCGAAGATGGAGGAACTACGAAAGAAGGCTATTCAGGTTCGGTTATTCTTACTATTCGCCTTTGTTCAGTGCCAAACTGTCTCTGAAACGGTAGAATATCTTGATCTTTTGTACGCCTTGCAATAGGTGTCTTAAGAGTGCATGCGAATTCAATGGCGACCTCGCTCTTATCAAGAAGCAAGAGAGGAAATACTTCTGGGATCTGCAAACATCGGTCAGTTCATTCTTTGAGAATAATATATTATGGGCTGCGATAATAAGTGAACAAATGAATAGATAAGGGAATGGGGAGATGCTTGACTAGAGATGTCCCCCCCCCTTCCTTGAATCCCAACTGGGAAAGTAGCCTTCCCCTGCAGATAATCCAGTGTCCCTCCAATCGCTGGCTCCGTCTCCCCCCTTCTCGAACCCGCTCTCAACCATATCCATGTGCACTCATTCATGGACAGTACCAACACTACTACAGGAGGTACTTATTATTGGAGGAAAACGAAAGAAGAAGTTGAGAGAGCTGCACAATTCTTTCCGCTAACCACCGTAAAACTTCAGCCGGAGCCGGCTTTTAGCTTAAGTTGGCATTTTGCCAAGAGAGTTTCACTGTATTTAGCGACGTGCGCTGCAAAGATTTCTGAACATTCCTTTTTCTCCAATAATACTCTCTTCCATCCTTTGTGTCTCACGATAACAATAGGACCTTTACACCTTCGATGACAAGTTACATCTATCAACTTACTGATACCGCAGTCAGCTTAAAGGGCCCCTCCAGGCAATATCTACCATGCGAACTTTTTGACATCATTTAATAGCTCTCAATGTCTTGAGTCTCATACTCTCTCCTTTTTATTTGAAACTTCGCCGTTGCTGAGAAAAAGCTGTGCAAAGATTTCTTTTCCTGTCTGCGTCTCTTCATTCCTCTCTTGTCTCTCACAATCAATCGACCACTCATAATTGGTTATCTCTTGAAATGAATGAGATGGTCGGAGGGGCCCTTTAAATGGTCCCACAACCCACTTTTTAATTTCTTCGAGCGAGAGACCGTGCAAAGTGAGGAGAGCGCAGAGAGTGAAACAGTCTAAACCCCAATTAGCATCGACGTGCCTTTTGCGATCCTTTAATTTTTTTAAGTAGTTCAGAAAATCCATGTTCGATACGCCTCACGTCAAGGCCGCTCCCTTTGTATTAGATTACATTTTTTTTGCGTGCGCTGATGTAAACGGTTCTTGCTTGATAGAGGAGATTACGGTTGATCAGTTGTCGATAGGCTTACCGTACTCCTCCCTACCGTACCCCTTGAGATTCACCCGTTCGGAGATGCGTCGTCTTCCCCTGAACTCGGTTGTGGATGGTCATCACCTCTTCCCCGTCCACCGTGCTCCTTCCCCTCCCCCGATTCTAGTGAGGGAAGAGGATCTGTCCCTCCCCTCCCTCAACACTCCTTCCTCCCCTGCCCCTGTAGTCAGAGAGAGTAAAGTGAAGATGGAACTGCAAGGACCACCGATCACTGCGACCCCTGTTAGGAAGGTTAGTACGGTCTTTCATGGGGGCAACGACAAGAACGTTCATAGAAAAGAGAGAGGTCTCTCTAAATGTGTTGTCCTAAATTCCGATCCCCTAGCAGAGTGTACTGTCCCCTCTGCAGATGACGTCATCCCTTGATTCGTGTCCCCTTTGCGGGGCTTCAGAAGGAGTCTCTCCCATGTTGACGTGCGCTTCGTGCAAAGTGAGAGTGCACACAGATTGTATAGACATGCCGGACGACATCGTCGAGGTGAATTGCCTTTACTCTCACTTGGTCTATCCTTTGCCATTCTTTATCTTTCTAAGCCTGTTCTGTCTCTCCAACTTTTCCAGTCTCGTTACCGTACTAGTCACCCCTCAATCCCCACTTAGCTGATTTCTATTCTTCTCCCATTGAAGGTGGCCCAATCGTACGCGTGGAACTGTATCGAGTGTAAGAAGTGCACGATCTGCGAGAAGCCAGACAATGAAGTGAGTCTCCCCCCTCTTTCCTCTTACCCCACCCCCCCCCTTCTCTTGAGATGGGAGAGATAAGCGAGTCATAGGCATTATTCCACCCATGTACACAGTGTATCTTCCTTTCCTCTCCTCCTCGATATCCCCTCCTCTTCTATTTTTTCCTCCTTTTCCCTCATCTCCTCCTTTTCCTCCCTTTCCTCGTCACTCTCTCCATCGCCACTTCTCCTCTTCAATCTAGCATGCCCATTGCAGGAGGATAGTATCGAAGGGAGAAGTCAGGTAATTCCCTTCGGGAGCCTCTTCTGCTTGTTATAGTATACTCAGCGATTATTGGGGGAAATGACCGAGAAGAGAGCTGTGTAGCGCCTTCCACTGAACACTTTGAACTCTCTTAGTAGAGATTCAGTTTGTGCTGAGAGGTTTCTTGGCAGCTTGCCAATGTAAGCGTTACGGTGGTTAGTGGGAAGAGCTGCACAACTTTGTTCACGATCCCCTCAATGATACCCGTAATCGATGCATTCTCCTCGTGTTGCCTGTCTGCCTTCAGTCGCACTCAATAGCTTCTCTGCCCTACTAATCGTCCCCCCCTTTCCAGTCTTCATTACAGTATACGTGGCTACATATCAGTTAATATTTTAAGTTTACCCTTGTATCTGAAATGGTATGTGTACGTATGTTTCCGATCTCTTGCATGTATAACACTTAGCTTCGTGCAATTCTTCTCTTCTGTCTTATCCGTTGCCAGACGGTCACAACGGACATCGATTCCTCTGTCCGTGCTCGCGAATTATTTGGAGTGAAAATAGTGTGTGAGATGTATAATATTAGCTGGATGCATAGTTGTATTCTCCCGATGGAAAAGGCATATTCAGGACAAGATGATGTTCTGTGACCACTGCGACAGGGGATATCACACTTTCTGCGTCGGACTCAATGAACCTCCCACTGGTACACACCTCCTTCAAGCATATTCATTCGTCCTTTGTCGCTTTCGCGTTTATCTTACAATTATAGAGCACTAATTAAGGCCTGTGGGAATGCGAAGCTTTCTGTCGTCCCAAACCGGTGGAAGAACAGCAACAACAACAGCCTGCTAAGAGTACGGTAGAGGTCAAGGAGAATAAGGTTAGCATACGGTAGGACAAGTACTGTAACACATTCGATACGTTGAAGGCGTATAAATAGTTCTGTTGATGTGAAAATATTGGTGTAATGGAGATGTTCAGGCAACGGGGAAGAAGAAGAAAGTAGTGAAGAAAGAGCCAGTGAGGAAGGAAGAGACGATGGAGGTGGACGAGAGTACTGTAGGCACGGAGGGTACGGTAGAAGAGGTTGACAAGACTCGAAACAAGAAGGATGACACTCCTCCCAATAAGGTTACTGTTTGTTTATTGCTTAGTCTGGAATAGTTGAGATAAGCTCTAAGAAAGAGTGAATATCTGGTTTGCAGGGAGAAGAAGAGAAGGAGACAGAGATGGAAGTGAGTGAAGAGTGCCCAGCCCCCTCTTCGTCTACCAAGAAGACTGTCCCTCCCCCCGTCACCACTCGAAGATCTGCGAGAAGAGCCGCAGTAAGAAGGGATCTCTCTCCCCCCTAATCTCCCCCCTTCTTCCCCTCTCTTTCCTCTGTTACAGTACCCTCGGTAGAGTATTATATGTCTTTTACTGTAATCAATCTTGATCCCGTTTCTACTCTACCGAAGATCTGCGAGAAGAGCACCGTAGGGAATCTTTCCCGCGTTTTTGCTATGTATGAATTCTGCTAAGTTATTGATCTCCCTTGACTTGTTTTATACAGTAATTATCGATATTGAGCGATGCAAGTTTTGTATAAAGTATTACAAAGGTACTACTGTCGTTCTGCTTTATGTGGTTTGTTTCCACTGTATATACCTATTGGGTCTCCCCTTCCTGTCGATGGTCTGTTTTGTTGTAGACTCTTGTATGTCTCAATCGTCAACCTCGTGGACGGGAGACATTGGATCGAGATACGAACGACTGGCTGCTGAATACAACAAGGTACGCATAGCGATGGGGCTGTTGACTACTCGGTAGATAATTTACAACCGAATGGGCTTGAGCTAAAGGCTACTCAAATCATAACAGGCCTATGCGTAGAATACGTATTATATGCCTACAGTACCCCTTCCATGAACTACCATAATCTGGTTTCAGTTGCGAGCACAAGCTTCGGTATTGAAGAAGGGAATTCTCGATGAACGAGCGAAAACTGAACGATTAGAGGTCTGTTATTGAACGGGAGATTACGGTAGGAAGTGCGGTATGTTCAGAATGAACTGAAGACATCGGAGAGTACTGTAAGACGATTGAAGAATGAGAACGAGAGTCTCGAGTTTAGAAATGAACAGCTACTGAAGAGAGTGCACAATGTACAGGTTAGATGGCACTTACAATTAGAGATGGGAGGGATACTGTAGTTATGGATGGTGGAGATAAGAGCATACTGTAGTTGGGTATTATGAATAACTATCCAACTACAGTATATTTGGATAGATCTAGTATGTTTGTTTTCAGGAAGAATTGGAAGAAGCACAACGAAAAGGAGGAACGAAGAGTAAAAAGAATGATAAGAATACGAGTGGAAGGGATAGACAATTGGAGACTTCTATAGCTATACTTGAGGAAGAGTTGAAGAATAAGTTGACGCAGAACGAACGATTGACGACTACTGTAGGAATATCGATTGGGGAGGAGAAGGAGGGATACTGTAGGTACATGAACTGGAGGGAATCAAGGAGACGTTGAGTCTCGAGCTGAAGGAGTTGAAGGAGAAGATTATGAATGGAGGATCGGTCAAGGGAGATGAAGGACCTTCTCTTAGTGTTTCTACTTCCTCCATTACTGTAAACTCGATCAATGTGAGTACTGGGTTACTGTAGTTGTCAATATGACCTCAGATGGAAGAATATCGTTCCATATAGGGTCTCTCGGATGACGTCACTCTCCCCTCCCTCGCGTCTCCCTCTCACTCTCCTCTCTGGACTGTCGCTGAATCGGCGCGTGCGGTCCTCTCAGGTTACCGTATCCCATCTGTTGATATTGGAATGATTGATGTGCAGGTCTGTCCATGTTGTTCTCATTGATGGAACAGCGAAGTCGACTGTATCCATATGATGCCTCTCTAGAACGATTACCTGCACATGTCGATAAGGTAAGAAAGGGTATCGATTGATTTGTGGAATGATAAGAGTTAAGTTGTCGAATGAATTGGGAGAATTATCGAAGAGGCTAACGAGTACAGTTGAAGACGTGGACAGGATATTCAATGAACCTTCGGAAAAGGTATGGATGGGGACAGAGAATGGTGGAGGGGTGTGCGTAGAAAGGAGAATGAACACTCTTCTGTGAGCATTAGGACAGTAGGACACTGCTCTCACAATATCTAGGGCATAGATGGGCAGGGTTTGCTGGTAGGTTACTGCAGTCTACCTCCCATACATAAAGATCGAGATTTTTAGTCAAGATATTTTTTTCAAGCAGGCTACCCAAAATATATATATATATATATATATATATATATATATATATATATATATATATATATATATATATATATATATATATATATATATATATATATATATATATATATTTATCCATTTATCCGTGATGGGGTGGGACACGGGGTGGGGAGAAGAGAGTGGGAATGAGTGGGAAATGGATCGCGAAATGCCATCTCTCTCACTACCATCAGTCTCTCAATAGAGCCTTAATACTGGCACGATACTTTCTAATATCAGTTGGCAAGTCGCCCTTTTTCAAAACCTTCAGTAGCTCTTTCGAGACTCGGCATGAAAAACCCTCGGCACGCACCCGGTTTCTTGCCCTCAAGGGATGGAGGCGAAACTTAGCACCACGCGTGAATGACCTCCAAAATAAAGCATCTCGTATACCTTCTTCAAATCACTCACTCTTCTTCTGTACTCTAGAGAATGCAAGTTAAGATACCTATTCCTCTCTACAGAGGATGGCGTTGTTTCATAGCTATAACCCATGCACTTGTAAAATATCCTCCGAGTCATTAAGTTTTGCACTTTCTCAATTTTCTCCCGATCCCTCACATTGACAGGCCTTGCTACTGTAGAGCAAAACTCAAGCAAAGGTCTAATGTAGGTGTTGTAGGAATTACGTAGACACTCGTATTTTTAATACTAAGTATACGACAAAGCAGATTGGTCTTCGTAATTGTCTTTTGGCAGATTGGCTCCGTATGCCTATCTAACTTCAAGTTGTTGTCAACCCAAATTCCCAGATCTCGCATTACCTCCACTTTGTCTATCTGTTTCCCATTCAAGATATAGTCATGGTCTCTATCATTCCTTCCTGTGTGCAATACAGCACATTTCTCGCCCGCAATACTCAGCTGCCATTTTTCACTCCATTCAACTATCGCATCAACTGCATTCTGTATATCCTCCCTATTGTCCGAGGGGGACAATGATTTGTACACCTTGAGGTCATCAGCAAAACACATAGATTTACATGAAAAACGAGTGATTTCATTAGACAGGTCAGAAGTGTACAAATTAAACAGTATGGGCCCTAGTACTGATCCTTGCGGCACTGCACTGTCCACTGCTCTTTCGCATGACAGCGCCTGCTTTACTCTCACTTGAAACTTCCTCTCCTTCAAATAATGCCTGCAGTAAATTGTACAGTAATTCAGCCTATCACGGTATTTGCAACCGTTTCCTATGATCTAGGGGAACGGGTCGTGGGAGTGTAGGGACGTAGATAACTATCTCTAGTTTGCCCATGAATGGACGATGTAAATGGTAATTGTGTTGAGTGGAAGTCTTCGTGTGTCGCTGTCCTCCCTTCCCTTCAACAAATCTTCTCCTCTGCCTATGAATCTCTTCCCTCGCAACTCACCTCAATGTCATCGGTTGGTTATATTTTAATTACTCAAAACCCTCGCTCTCTTCACGAGTTACACTATTCGAGGCTTTCAGGAGGAAAGTAAATGTGACTGGTCCAACGCAGCTCTCGAATCCCTGAATGATAGGTGGGTCTGACCGTAATCTAATTATGATATCGCAATTCTCTAAATCTAGCTAATTTTCGAAGGTAAAAAGAAGAAAATTATTTCGGTCAAGTTTATTTACAATTCACCCAATGAAGTATATATTACTAATTTTAATTACGTGTACCGTAATCTCACTCACCTACCGTAACCCTCACCAGGTGGCGTAATTCGATATGCGTTCTGCTGCGCGAATCGACTATTTTGCCGTCGATTGTGCGTGAATCGATGGAGGGAGATATGGATGCATTGAATAGACTGTGTGAACTCTCCTCCACTCTTTACACGGCCATCAAAGGTTTCCCTTCTTTCCCTAGCGCTTAGTGCTTGTTATTACTCTTAGTCTCTCCTACTCTCTAACTATCTTCCCTAAGGGGTCCAAGAAGCCTTTTCTGCCCGATGGCTGATCGAAACACGTCTTCCCGTACAAACGAAGAAAGGAAAATGTGTCGGGACTGCAACAAGGTTACTGTAGTTTCTTGACCACCGTACCCCTCGATATCCTCTCCAAGTTTTTCTGTTCAGAGATTGTCTACTGAAGATGGTAGCGGAAGCATCGAAGGCTTCTCTCAAGTTGAAGAGTACTGTAGTGGAGATGGAGGGAGAGGAGAAAATGAGAGAGGAGAGGAGGGAGAGGGAAGAGGCACTCAATACACCTCTACCCTCCTGTCACTCAAGTGTAAGTCATGGGGTTACTGTAGTCCATCACTTAATTCTGAATATCTAGAGGGAGTAGAAGAGAGAGCTTCAGACGTATTTGGGATACGTCTGAAGCTCTCTCTATATATTCTCTTCTCATTCCTTAGTAGTCTATATATTCTCTTCTCATTCCTTAGTTTGATGCCCCTTCAATCTGTATCTTTCAGACATCTCTTCCTGTTGAAGAGCCGTCAAAAGACGACTCCGAAAGTAGCAAGAAAGCCTCTCCCGTTCCCGAATCTGCCAATAATTGCCAATCGCGAAGAGAAGATAGCAAGTGGAGACTATCACAGGTAGTACGGTAGTTGCACAACGAAGAGTATCGTGAGCTGATTGAGATGGAGACGTTACGAGAGAAGTTGCGAAGTGTGGAACAAGAGAAGGAGAAGCTATCACTCGACTTGTATCTGCTTAATAGGAAATTAGACATGCTTAGTGGACACTCAAGGTATTTTGATGGTGGGAGGGGGGAATCAGTCATCATTTCAGAGAAGAATTACATCACGATATTGGAGAGGAGACGGAGTCTTTCTATGTGAAGAGATTGGAAAACACGGCAGAGGAATTGTTAAGGGAGAAGGCGAGGGGAGACTATTACAATAAAGAGGTATGGTTGAGGGAGATGTTCCGTCAGTTGTCTCATTCTAATTCCGCATGAGAAGCTATGTGAAGAGAGTGCAGATAAAGTAGGAATGAGCTAACTGACAGAACTTTTTCGTCAATGATATGAAGGGACGGAGGGAGGGAGCTATTCAGTGTGCGATACTCGTACGGTCGACGAAGTGTGTTATGAAGGAGAAGAATCGATTGATGGAGGAAATGGAGATGTTGAGGAGGGCCAAGGCTGCTTTGGCTGTGAGTTGAGGGATTGAGGGGGGATGCAGGGAGAGACAAGACAGAGGGAGGCTAAGGGGGCTTCAGGACGAACTTCGAATTACCCGAAGCGGATACGAATCGCAGCTTCGAGAGATGAGTGAACACATGGTGGACGTGCATTCAGCACGAGAGGAGAGGGAGAGGGATAAGGCGATGAATCCGAATAATAAGAATACGGTAACACCCTTCTACTTCCCGGATCAAGCTTCCTCGTTCAGTTAACTCGTCGGCTAACACTGTTCAAGTGAAGGACACATATACTTTTATGTACAGTACCCATCTGCCATATCGATCGTTCAAAGAGTCTTACATTGTATATTGTCTACGTGCGAACTCGTCATAATCATTCATCATTCGTTTCGTGTATCGCCTCCAGTGTATTTTACCATAATATTACACAGATCTAATACTTTGCGATATATCAGTTCAGATTATTATCTATCTAACAGATCTTAATTAGAGTTATTTATTTATGCTTGTAATCTCGCCACATTCTACAGTGTTTGTTCCACGTACTTAATTTTTACCATAATAATAATATTGATGACTTTCAGTTCTGTTCAGTACAGTACACATACTATCGTTATCTTAATAATGAGGGCAGTAATACCATTTCCAAAATTATTTGGAAGGAAGAATTAATTTTAGAAAATTACTGTATCATTTATTGCTGTTTGACTCTCAAGCGGAACACCTCGAAACAGCTTACAGACTACGGTAGAAAACTAGCGGGAACGTTCATGAATTTGAATTTTTTTTCTTGAATACCTTTAAAACGTAAAATACTGTCAGTTTTTCATATCCTGCTTCATCATATTCGTATTGAGTGATCCCTATCGAAGTATGAATGTAGTATGTTGTATATTGTAGTATATTGTAAGTAGTATATTGTGCATGAATAATCTATTTCAGTTTGCGATGTCGCAGAACGAAGATGTGTACTCAGCGTATGAATTCATCTCCTCTGTCCCTCAGTACATCGACTTCTCTACAGTCGATCATCCTTCTGCTGCCGATGACTTCTTTGTACGTAGTGGTCATGATCGGGGATTCTTGAGAACAGCTATGGTGATGACTATGGTGTTGAAATACACAGTATGGAGCCCTTCACTCTAATAGTTACAGTTGGGCACCAACCAAAACATCGGATTGGGAGATTCTTATTGTTCTTTTTTTTTAAAACCAAGTTTTGTGGTTACAATAAGAAGCTGAGGCTGTATAATCTCGGATTTTGTAAACTGGAAGTTTAACAGTGAAACTTTTCATTGGTAAGGTGGTCAAGCACTTGGTAGTCGCAGCTTGTTGTAGGTAAAGTATAGTTGGATGAGTGTTTCAGGAGCAGACGATGCAGGACTTCAACATAGAGAACACGGAGAACGTGAGACCTGTTCCAGTGTTCAAGGCGCCCCTTCCCCCTTCAAACAAGGCACCTCGGTCTGCTCCAGCCACTCAGACTACCTTCGTCCCTCCCTCTACCGACGATGGAGGCACGTTTATCCTTGAAACTAGTCGCGGATTTACTTTTATAATAATGGATTAGCCTCCCAGCTATGCGATATTTGCTCAGAAAGCTCTTGTTCAGAACTGAACCTCGGATCTCTTGCAATGTTCGGTGGTCCCCGTCGTCCGATTAGACGAAGCAGCAGTCAACGGGACAATGGAAGAGCTCGCAGTGGTCGGTTGACTCTCTTGATTATTCCTGGTCACGGGGTTGAGACGTGAGATAGGTTTTACTTGAAGAGGCGCATCGCCTGCTAGCAGATCAGTGAAAACTACTGGAAATGCAACTCGACTTCACTGAGTCTAGAACATCCTTGCATATCTTGTTGAAGGATCTCGTGAACGTCGTTCCGGAATTCCTGCTCCGGGAGTTGCAGCAACGCAACAACTTATCAGGGTCGGTTCGGGGTTATCGCAAGCCAATAGTCCGCTTTTGCCTATGTTTCGTTTATCTGGATTCAATGGAAGGTGTTTCAAGTAGAATATAAGAGCTGTTCCTGACGATCCTTGTTTGGAGCTCTTTGTTGGGCGACAAAATGGAGATTCAACACAGGAGAAGAGAAGAAGAAGAAGGTTAGAATGTTCCTCCTGTTTCAGCGTCAGAATTCGAATCTCGGGCCGGGATCCGTTCGTCGTGCCGCATCTCTCGAGAGGAACAATAGGCTCGTCATCTTGAATTCGTCCACTTTCTCGAAATTGTCTATGGTCCTTCACCTCTCTACTGTTTTGTCTCTAATTAGCTTATTCTTGAGAATTGTTCTAATTTACGGTGAATAGCCGGAAAATGTTTATACCGAGAGATGGTCTTAATTGAAGAGGTGTATCGCCTGCCAGCAGATCAGTGAGAAGTACTGGAAATGCCACTCCTCGGTTCGTCTGCTTTCTGATATTCCTTTAAAAAGTGCTCATCGATAATACGTTTTGCTGGTATGCGAATTGTACTGTAGGCTTTCCCGATTCCTTGATAAGCCGTAGAAGAAAAGGTTTGATTGCAGTGTTGAAGCCCCTACTCGTCAGCCATCTAGTGCTACTCGTGTCAATGGACCTGTTCGGTATCACATCTCTCTTCATCTCACATTACCTTTCTGAAGAGCGTGGTGAAATGACAGTTGATATGAAATGTTTTGAAATGAACGGTGGACTCCGTCATTCCGAGAGTGTCGATTGCAGTGCTAATGGACCCGTGACTAGATCTCAAGCAGCCCGTGCCACTGCTTCGGATACTAATGTAGTGAATGGCGCGTCTAGAGGAGAAGGGACGACCAATGTAGAGGTCAGTACTAGTCTTGTTGACGAAGCTAGGGCTGGGGGGAAGATATCGCGTAGTGATGCAAGATGGTCTATTTCAGGCATTGTCGCAAGGAATGTCCCGTTTGAGAGTGGCTCCTCCCACGAGTACAGTACCCGCTCGGTATGTATTCTCCTCTTTCTACAGTACACTTTTCCACTTCGCCTGAGTAGGTAGTTGAGCTATTGAGGGTTATCTGTCTTGATACTACTCCCTTCTCCCCCTTCTTTCCTTATTCCGGTTCCCCCTTCCTCCTACTCCCGTATCTTCCAGGTCGGAACGTGAGAGTCGTGAGCGAGTGCGTCGTCCAATGGGTCCTGTCCCAGTCTCCTCTCGCCCCGCCCCCTCCACTGGAACTGTGCGCGGCAACGCGGCGGTACGCGTGCAGCCGGGAGGAAGGACTAATCTCGGTTAGTGGGGAGAGGGTACGGTAGGGGTACTGTAGTGAAGGGGGGGAGTGGTATGGTGAGTGCTATCTTATTATAATATATTGGTGTGATTATATTGGTGGATATGTTATTATATTCGTGTGGGACGAAGAATTGAATGATTTGCTGAATGAAGGCGAACATGATTATCACCGTGGAACAGGCTATGCATTTCATTTCATCTCTCGTTGCCCTGCAGAGTCTCAACTCAACAATCTCCCCCGTTCTCAACGTGAATTCAACGCGAGTCTCACTCGTCGTCGAGAGCCCTCTACCTCTACCCCCTTGGCCCGTGCCCCTCCCCCTTCTCATCCCCCTTCTCATCCCCCCTCAACAACAACTTCCTCTACTCGAATCGCCATTGCCCCTCGAGGTTCGTTCATCTACATTGTGTTGTAGTTGCATACGTGGACACGGACCCGGCTGTCGGGTGGTAGGCCCCAGATTTTGTCAGAAACCTAACTTGATAGGCACTTCATTATACATCACACTGAATTGGTAGGCTAACAAAAATTATAAAGCGTATACTGGTAGGCCCCAAAGTAGGATAACTGTCGGTAACTCTGCCCACGTATGGGTAGGTGTATGTAATTGAAAGACCGGCAGTCTACTTCTCGTAACCTATCGTATCCCTCCCCCACCTACAGTACTCCATTCAGTCGCTCGTCCCACGACTGCTTCCTCTGCTCGCAGATCGGCTGCTGCACGTCAGTCCTTTTATGCTCTTAATGTTTTCTCCGCTCTCGAATATAATGTAATACTCTGCTAGATAAGCCTATCACAATTGCTTATCCCTCTAAACACGCGTGGTTCTCGTAAATAGGGTGAGTTGTAGTCATACCGTGTCTGACATACCCTACCCCCTCCCCCGATTCCCCCACCTTTCCCTCCCCTTCAGCGGTGAGTGTAACTCGTCCACCGGTCAACGTCCGTCGTTCATCTCCGGCAGTTGGAAATGCCGCAACGGGCACTCCTCGAAGACAGTTCTCCCGTGCTCTTCGATCCTACCCCGCTAATCCGGTTAATCATTCGACTCTTTCGGTACCCCTTATATAATTAAACGAAAAGTTACAAGTGGGCAGCAGTTCCTCGTATACCCTGAGAAATAGGCCTTTCAATTCTCAAAATTCCCTAGCTTGCTGGTTGAACTTACTTTCTCTGTTCATAGCAAAATTATCTTAAAAACTAAAAGTGATGGATCTCTCTGCCCGCACCATACATGATAGCGTAAAAGACTTGTAAGGATGACTGCTTTTCATCGTAAGTAACTCTGTAAGTCAGCCTGTAAAAATATTAGGACAACGCTAGACGAAGTTCCCGTAGATTCCTTTCGAGTTCTCCATTAAACCTTCCCATTTAGAGCTCCTCTCGCCCTCATCTTCCCATCACTATTCCACATACACCTCAATTTCGAACAACGCGCAGGGTTAGATATAGCTCTTTGTTGTAGAGTGTGTTTAGTATCTTTTTACTACATAGTATTTCAATAAGCTAGGAAGATACTTTATGAGTTTTGTGTACTAGTTGGTTTACTTCTCATGCTACCAGGAAGGCTGCCCGCTTATGTCTAATCTCTTACAGTACCCCTCCCCCGCCCCCCCTTCCTCTCCCCTTGATCTCCTGTCCATTTAGGCAGCCTCAGTCACCCGTGTCCTTCCCCCTCCCCAACCTACCGTACCCCCCGTATCTCGTTCCGCCAATCGTCGTGTGGACATTGGATCTCTCGTCTCGCGACTCTCCCAACCGAGACGAAGTGCGGTGGCCAACACCTCTGGGTAAGACTATGCTTATGGTAGTGATTGAGGAATAGTCATGACTGAAAGTGAATGAGTATATTGTAGGGATGCTTGATAATTAGATATATTAATTTGGTATGGCAGTGTTGCACTAATATAAAGTAGTCACCTACAGTGCAACTCGTCCCGTCGTGGCTCGCACTCATGGAATTCATATGACACCGAGGACGAGATCGACTAGTAGAGATCAAGGAAGAAGAGGACAAAGGAACGGGGAGGGAACACACGAGACTAGGGCGAATGGACCGGTGAGAAGATGTTACTAAGATGAAAGAAGCCAGAGAGGATACGGTATTGAGAGGCATGGGGGAGACACAATTGCCCATTGCAGACAGTCGCCACTGAGCCTGCGAATGCCGGAGTGGCGGAAGGATCGAATACGACCCTCGACTGAGAATCGATAGCATCGTCACTCAATGTATCCCTGTATTCCCTCTCCATTGATGGGATCTCGTTGTGTCTTTACTTCGGTTGCATTCACTCTTCGGTGTAAGTAGTAAATGAGTAGTGCAATCATTCCTCCTTTTCTCGTCTTTCCTGTATTCTTGCTAGTTCCATTCGTTGTCTACCTTATGTGTATGCTTCTATCTTCGTCGGGTTACCGTAGTAATCGGACCGAATATTGTATCTGTAACCCGTTTTATTCATTGCTTATCTCGATAAATTAACTCGTGAGAGGGTGTACCGTCTTTGAACAAGTGTGCAGTCGCCATTCCTATACCTTAGCCCTCCCATCTCATCCTCCTTATTCAATTAGTAGATGGCTGAATCGGAGTTGGAGTGGCTCAATGCAGTGTTGAGTAGAAGGAATCGAATGGATAATAGCGTGGACGAAGCGGGCTGTTTCACTGCCTCTTTCCTGAATAAAGGTTATCGCTGGCGGGTACGGTATTTGATGTCACTTGTTCAGTTCGCGATTCACTCGATAGAGACAACGAGGAATTACTGGAACTAGCCAGAAGATGTCAACGTTTGCAGGTTTGAATCTCTGCAGAAGAAATTTTGTCTGATTTATGAATAGCTGATAAATGCATGAATGCCTGATATTACAGGAACAACTATGCACTTCAAATGACGATGAGAGATTCCTGATTGAGGCGAAACAATTCCTCGAGGTTAGAACAAGGTTCTTTAGAACCATCAAAATTAACGGAATTTCGGTCTCAAGTTTACTTTGTCTATTGATGAGTAGACTTGGATATTTCAGAAGAATGCTGTTGCTGTTCAACCAAATGTTGATGAAAGAAGAACAGAGACGAAGGAGAATAAGGACTGCACCGAAGAGGAAACGGTAGGAATGGTCGGGGAAAGAGTCGAGTAAAGGACGTTTAGAAGGAATTGGGAGTGAAACTGGTTACGGTGGCTGAATTGGATACTGTACCCAAGTACATGAAGGGACGGATTACTCTTGCTGAAGTTAATGAGGTAAGGTAGAATGCTGTAGTTTGAGGTAAGGTAGAATGCTGTAGTTTGAGGTAAGGTAGAATGCTGTAGTTTGAGGTAAGGTAGAATGCTGTAACTAGAATGGAGTCCTTGAGATAGTTCGGGCATTCTCTGAATGTCTTCAATACAAACACGATCTCATGCGACGGCCGTATCAGAAATTGGCGAATAAAGAGAAGGATCAAGTGGTGAAGTGGAAGGAACAGGTTAGTTGATAGATGGACACTGTAAAGGGGTACAAAAAGGGAGCCACTACAGTAATCTAATGAAAGTCTTGATTAGAAAGAAGGTGAGCATTTGTGCAGGGAAGTGACCAGTCGACTCTGTTCTGCCTCGAATCGGAAGTGAGGGATCGATTGAGTGACAGAAACAAGAAGAACCTGAAGGTATTCCCTTTTTATCCGTCATCATGCAGTACCCCCCCCCCCACAATTTCCTCCCCTTCTACAGTATTCTTCCCCTCCTACCATGTCCCTCCCTTTCTACCGTACTCTAACCATATCTCTCCCCTTCTACCGTACCCCTAGCCATTCCCTCCCCTTTTCAGGTAGTCCTCCCATGTCTTCGTCATGTGCGTCGTCTGAAAGAGTCTCGTGAGAAGGGGACAGTCAAATTGTTTCCCCTTCAATTCTCCCTCTGACCACTCTACAACCCTTCCATTCGTATGTCCTTCCCTCCTTCATTCATTCCTCTGCTCTCATATTCATAGAGGCAAAAGCTAATACGGTCCAGTCGGTATTTCCAATTAACTGGTCCATTTAATTATTCATTCGAAAACTCGCACGATAATATGACGTTATTATTAATATTAATATGACGTGGCGCGCCCCTTGTAAATACCATTTTCTCACACGTTTGTGCAGAAAGTAGTCTCTGCAATGACCTTTCCCATCCTTGACAAAGTGAAGTGTTTATTGAAATACTAGAATGTATTAGTCAATAAACGGAAGATTCCGTCGTACCGGTTAAATCAGCACAATCAAGTATCACATTGATGTACGGCGGGGATTCGCCATGAGATTACAATGGGAATATGGCAAGATAAGCATATTGAGGGAATGACGGGAGTGGGAAGCTATGCTAATAGGCAAAGGAGTAAAGGGAGGAGGAGAGATAAGAATAAGAGAGACGAGTCTCTACTGGCATTACATCCATCGGAATCGCAAGCCTGAAGGGAAGCGATTAGACGAAGCTAGTTGTATCGAAGGAGAAGAGATGGTCCATTTTGCACTATTCATGGATTGGGATGGACGTAGACTGGAGAGAAGAGAAATGGGATAGTTGATTATCTGGGAAAGAGTAGGATAATGATGAGTGGTACCTGAACACAACCCGAGTAGTGTGCTCCCTCGAATTTGAAGCGACCGCAATGCGAGATTCGAACTATCTCTGGAAACGGAACTGACTAAGAAGAATACTTGTTGATAGCACAAACAAACTCTGCCATTGATAGGGGATACTAAATGGAAATAATGGGGATAGGGAAAGCCTTGCCTGTGTCTGCAGTGAGGGAACCCGAGTCCAGAGCACACGTTCGAATGATCATTCCTTGGTGGCTTCCCACTACAAATGGCGAGAATGAAGCAATTACGTTGGGTTTATGGTTGAGAAACATGTTCCGTCGGTTACGGGAATTCCTATTTACTATGAGAGCGAGAGCAGTGTGAAAAGAGTGCAGACAAAGTAGGAATGATATTGACTGACGGAACTTTTGACTACTGACTGCTAAGAAGGGAAATAAAGGACCTCCATTGATTTTGATGCAGTGATCGGCTGGAAAGAGACCCTCGCGTCCCTTTTTGTACGCCCAACAAGGAGTTTTGTAGAAGGAAGTCGAGTCCTGAAAACAATCAAAGTCAGGGGGATAAAGGGTTTAGGGCTAATATAGATAAGATTACTCACTCGTCAACAACAATCTGATAACTTTCTCATGGAATGGCGAGCCATAACAGAGAAAAGGGAAATGCCAACTAACAAGAAATGTGAGCATGCGAATGGGATACATCTCAAAGATAAACCTTGGTTGCTTGTAGAGTAGTTGAATTGAAGGGATCCTCGCAAGAGGGGTTGGAACCATTGAAGGAACTGCACACGAAACAACCAATTGATGCTACTTCTGAAATGGGTTTGGAATAGAAGAGGAACTAAAAAGGATTGGTGGGGGGTAAATCTCCACTCCTATTCATGGCATTGGTTATCTAACTGCAAAGCTTATTTCGGGTTGCACGCGTCATCGAATGGAGATGAATGGAGCATTGCAGATAGTTGATTACCCTCAACCCGAGACCGTCTAAGGGAATTGGAATCCTTGTTTTGGGGTTCACAATTGCCTAGACAGTTTTCTAGTTATTTCTTAACCAGCTATTCATGGAAATATCATAATTTATTCCACTTTTACCATTCATTTCGCTTAAAAGATATTGAACACTACTCCGAGCTTAATTAAATGCTCTCTTTCGCTCTATCTGGCTTGAGAATACGCGTTCCGGTCAATGCACAGATTTGTTATTCACCAGCTCTTTTGACATAACGATTCTTTTCTTTTTTTCTCTTGGTTGCTTGGACGAAAAGAGAGAATGATTGGTCGTGAGGGAAGTAGTTCGCTATTGTCTCTTTCCACTCTTTTTTACATCTCGGTTCCTTTAAAAGTAAACAAAGAGAAAATGGGAATGAATACCTGGCTGCGCTTGAGAAACATAATACTTACTAGAAGTTGTGACTAGAGAACCCTTTCACGAGGGTGCTTCACATGGGTAGGAGGCATTCACGGTCATTTCTAATTCATGAACGGTTGCAAGGAAAGGATCGCGGTTTATCCAGATCAATCGCCGATGCGAAGTATATAATAACTCACGTGGGGGAAGGAGGATGAGCAGTGTTAGCACTAGACTCATTCCTCATCCAAAAGGAAAGAGGAAGAGACGAACGAAGAAATGGGAAGAGTGCTTAAGGGAGAAGAATCGATGGAGAGAAGAAGAGGAGAAGCACGAAGGAGAGGGACTAACACAATGAAGGAGTTGTATTATATAAAGGAGGGAGGGGAGGGATAGAGGGATAGAGGGATACTGAAATGTGAGAGGAGGAATGAGAGAGGAAGGGGACTGCCTCCTGAAGGAAGGGAGAGAGAGAGAGATCAATGGACCCCCTCAGGACACTCTATTCAACATGTGTTACACTCTTTATTGTCACAACACTCTCTTCACAGCGAATCAGTGACCGTTGTCGTTGAAGTCATGACACTTTCCACGGAAGAGATGGTGTGTACCATCTGCAATGTATTAGTATTCGTCGACTACCGTATGCCATCCCACCACCTTTCGACAGGAGCATTTCTTGTGATACTTGGGATGCTTCGTCTTCGCCAGTTGGACCTCACCCCCTCCACTGGCCGTCTCCTTAAGCGCTCTCTTCATTTGCTCTCTCCAACCCTTCCTACTTCATCTCTAGAAGAGTAACAGTGCTTATTTACAAGGGTGTCCAGTAGTGTTCGCAAAATGGCAGGGAAAGTACAAATATACATAATTTTGTGTGTGGTTCTCTTCATTCGCTCTCGTTCTTTTGCCTGATCGATGCGCCATACTTGCACTACTCTCTGCCATTGTGCCAACACTAGTGTCCATCCCCCCCTCCCCTCTCACAGCCTTCATATCCGTGTGT
This sequence comes from Micoletzkya japonica, assembly GCA_900490955.1. Taxonomy (NCBI): domain Eukaryota; kingdom Metazoa; phylum Nematoda; class Chromadorea; order Rhabditida; family Diplogasteridae; genus Micoletzkya; species Micoletzkya japonica. Next base: position 531,881 of record LS867100.1, on the reverse strand, counting down.
TGAGTATTGAAGCGTCGCAGGTCGTTGGCCATGTCTTCGAGGGCCTTCTGTTAACGATTCTCTTGCTCCTCTTCCCTCTTCCCTCTTACCCCTCCCTCTTTTATCCTCTTCTCCCTCCCGATCTCTCTCCCTCACCACATGTTCCGTTGCCTGAGGCAGCAGACTTCCCGCAGTGAATTCGACGTTCTTCATGAGCTGAATTCATTCGTCGTCTTCCCTCTCAATGCAGGCAAACTACACTCTAGTTTGCACTCACTCGAATGGTCTTAGTCAACTGCTTCATGGCAGTGGTAGTTGCGTTGCTCGTCTCTACCGTACCAAAGAAGAGGGGACGACTGAAGGAGATACTGTAGTCAGGGAAGGGATACGGTAGGTGGGAAGTAGAGCGATTCCAGGCAACTGTTTACAGCCTTGTATGCGGAGGTACTATAACAATAAATACGATAAGAGTGTACTTACTTATCTACCGTATCCCCCACAGGCCTTCCCTTCTTCCTTCCCCCTTCCATTACATTCTTCCACTCATCCGCTGCCTTCTGTCTATCATACTGCAAACCAATCGTGTCCTCACATGCCGTACCCTCCACAGTATCCCTTCTACAGTATCCCTGGATGATCATACAGTGCACTCACCCATTGTACATTCCGTATCTGCTTTCCATTCCAGACAGTAAACTGAGTATTCTTCTCCTTCTTCTCCAACTCTTCTCCCTTTCCCTCCACCACTACATCAGTCTTCTCGTAAGTTGTGTTAGTCACCGAAACAGTCCTTTCCCTCTTCGTTCTCTTCCTCAATCGAGGATACCGTAATCTCCGTCTATATTAATCTCTTACTTTTCCCGACCCTCTTTGATAACTTGAAGTTCTCTGAGCAAAGAAACGAGAGAAGCTTCGATATCGTCGTTGCGAAAAGTCATTTTAGTAAATGGGATCTTAAAATGAGTTAATTGTGAGTAAAGGGAGTTAATTGAGAGGATGAAGGACAGACTCACAAGAGAGAAGAAGAGCAACCGAGTAAGGACAGTGAAAGGGGCAGAATGAACGAGGATGGGGGAATCTTGCGATCGGGGATAATAAACATTCATTTATCGGTGCCCTCCACAACCCGTAGAGTAATTATGCATGTACAATAATATAACAATAATATATAATATGTATATATCATCTATATGTGACTCTCTCCAATCTCCTGTTCCACGTGACCGTTCTCTTCCTTCGTCTCTTGATTATCAGGCAACGCCTCTTCTGCTTGGTCGACTACTGTAGACAGGTCCAATCGAGAGATTCCATGGGCCACGCGATCAGAATGGGCACGGGATGAATCGACGTCCATCTGAAGAGATAAGGGGGTTAGGGGTACGGTAGTTGGTGGGGATACAGTAGATATCCCCTCCACCTATAACAAAGATTGAGGGGAGAAGGTGGAAGAGTCGGCGATAGGGAAGAGTACGTGCTAGCACCGAGGATAGACTGAACCTTGCACACTAGGAAATGCATAAGAGAGAGAAATGAATTGAAGTGGAAGGAAGGGGGAGGGGGGGGGGGGAAGGGGAGGAAGTAGTGAACCAATCTACTGCAATAGCGAGAGAATAGCAAGTAGACTAACTGACTTTGACATGAGCCGGTTCAGTCATATAAGTGAGGGCATCGGTGTCCAGCCAGGAATAGCCTTCCCTCGAAGCTGACGACGACTGGTTGAGGGCAAGCAGGGGTACAGTACCTGAACAACTACCGTATTCTCCCTTTTAGCTTGGAAACCTATAGTACTTTGGTAAGATAAATCGTTCCCTATAAAATATATACCTGATAAGAGCTTCTTTCTGCTCTCTTGATGTTCACTCTCGCACCACGGAGAAAACCTGCAATATCATGTTTAATTTCAGACTATTTCCTCCAACATGTGGACTAGATTGCATGGTTGTCTGATGGCTAGACAGCGAAACAGCCATGCCCTGTTTATTTGGTAAAATAAAGTATTATTGGAGGAAAAGGAACGTTGGGAAATCTTTGCAGCGCACTTCGCTAACAATAAATACAGTGAAACTGTCTTGGCAAAATGCCAGCTTAGGCTAATGACCGGCTCCGGCTGAGGTTTTACGGTGGTTAGCAGAAGTTCGCTTTCCTTCAATAATAGTCTCAACGTTCGCTTTCCTTCAATAATAGCCTCAACGTTCGCTTTTCTTCAATAATAGTCTCAACGTTCGCTTTCCTTCAATAATAGTTAAACATTCAGACCTTGGGAAATTTCCAATTTTACAGTAGTATCTTCTCACCTAGAATTCCTGATATTATTTCTCATAATTCTTTCAAATACTAACATAAAACATAACAAACGTCACCCAGTCCTCCAACATAACAAACGAAGTTTCCCCCCTTATTCGTTACCTCTCGTCTCATAACCCCTTGTACATACCTCATGGTATACGCATCTTCTTCTTCGTTCGCTTCTTCATAAATTCCGCTTCTCGATTCGTCTACACATTGACGGCACAGTTTGCGATATCTACACATTCATCATGGATCTACAGTATCCCTACAGTACCCTCCACGACTCACGTGCTCTTGTCTTCCTTCCACAACAAAGCAGCCTCTGAGTTGATGGCATGTTCGACCTCAACGTCGAGACAATAGAATATCCTTTGTATGACGAGGAGGGCGTTGACTATTCGATGTTTGTCTCTCTTCCATCCATCGGGGAAGAATCGACTCATCGACACTTCGCGAGTCTTCAGGTTGATCAGAGGATGGAACACTGAGACGTCGAAACGAATCGTCTGCAAACGATTAACTATTGAGAGGATTTGTTGCATGCGATCCCACCGGTACAGTATCCGTCTCGGGGAAGTCTTGAGGCAGAGTGAGAGTGAACCGAAAGATGCCTCCCATGTACAGTCCCCTTCTCACGAAGACCACTCCGAACCATTCTACAGTAATTAGCGGGTTACAGTTAGAGAAAGCTACTGACTGAAGCAGTCTTCGACTCCCGGTCTCACGTACACTCCATCCAGCTTCGCACGAACTACACCAGCACTTCAAGGGAATTCATGCAGTATACTATACTCCTTACAATTAGATTCTCTCATTTTAATGATTCCCTTTAAAAAGGAAGAACTTACTATTCAGCTCTCACTGCGAACCTCTTCATGATGGATGGGGATAAAGTGAGAGGTTCCCCTGCCCTCACCTACAACGTACACCCTTCCTCCCCGTCTCTCCCCCCCTCACCTCTTCAGCTATCTCATATCCCTCACTCTCCCCGTCATCCCTTCTCATCCCAATAATCCTCGCCGATAAATTCACCTTGAAGAACAGAGGATCATGTCAACATGTTTATTGTCTCCAAGTATAACTGGTGAATAACCAGAACTGTAAGAGGGATGACTGAGGGGGCATTACACTTTATCTCTACAATGAATACTCCTGAGGGGGACTACATTCACGAGCCAGGGGCCTTGAGATGGGTAAGAGGAGGAAGGGGCTTTCCGTTGAAGAGAGTGGCCAGATTGTAGAGACCGATGAGGAACGAAGTCGCTCCCAGGAACTGAATACACTCGTGTAATGCAATAATACAAGGTTACTTATTCATATTGCCACGAGTATTTGACACAGTACATGTGGAACAATGGCATATTAAACAAAGAAAGATCTACCATTTATTTACTAGCAGTAAATATAGCAGTATAGCAGTAAATACATACTGGTTAGCAGTTATACTTGACAAGTTGTTAAACTATGTCGTTTACCCTTCATCTACTGCATTTAGAAGGATCTGTATGTTTTCACAATCATGTTTTATAATCCCTGCTTATATTTAATATCCTTAAAAGTACCTTGGCAATGGCGGTGACTCCACGGTCGAAGGGTCCAGCTTCCTCGGACTTCTTTCCATCGAGGAGAGCTTGCTGAACGAATATCAACATTAACTACACAGTTTTTCAAGTTTCTAAAGAAGCACATAGAGTAGCTTACAGCTTAAATTTCGAAAACAGTATCAAAATTTGACGAAAACTAACGGTTACCATGCGTCGTTAGTTTCGATTCAGCATTAAAGGAGCCGTACCACGAGTTTCTGACCATATTAGCTCTTTACGTCATTCAGTAGATCTAATCATTCTGATCGGGTATTCCGAGTTTTATGAGTTTTATTTCATTCAATCTCCGCGGAGTAGTGAAGGTGCAAAGAACAACTCGCTTTTCACAAATTCGGATGTATTAGCCGATTGAGAAGAGATACAGCTCTGATTTATTAACAAAATGATTTTCTACATTTTTCTGATCATTTTAGTAAAAAGAACGATAGGAAAAGATGGGCGGAAAGGCCTAAATTGATATATCAGGGTAGCGCGGGAATTCAAATCCTACCGTACTCGTGGGCCGGCTTCTTTAAAGGGTCCCTCCAACCCTCTCATTCATTTCAAGAGATAACCAATTAAGAGCGGTTGATTGATTGTGAGAGACAAGAGAGGAATGAAGAGAGGCAAACAGCTAGAGAAATCTTTTCACAGCATTTTCTCAGCAACTGGGAAGTTTCAACAAAAAAGGAGAGAGTATGAAACTCAGTACATTGAGAGCTATCCAATGATGTAAAAATGCATATGGTAGATATTGCCTGGAGGGGCCCTTTAAGGCTTCAAAACGCGAATAGGAAATGCAATATTTAAATATTTCAGCTACGAACGAGGCGGAAAGAATGTTCTAAAGCAGGGGCTCTAAAATGGTTAAGAGCAAACATGGGCACTGACCCTCCGGTCGGGTTTAGTCCTTGATTTTGCCATAAACCTAATTTGGTTTACATCTAGTTTACAGAGGAAATTCAATGTTAGGTTGATCTAAAGCTAATTTTGTACACTGGGAGTCCTCCACATTAAATATTAGGCGACAACTGCCCATGTATGGTTACAAGTTACTCACAGCATAAGTGTTGACTCTCTTCCTGAGCACGGGGTCGTACAGACCGTACTTTCCCATCACGAGGTTTCCCACCTTAGTTCCTTCCGGAAGACGGGGAAGGATCTTGCCTCCAGCCTGCAATTTACTTTACTATCCCATCATACCTTCTGACTGAAAGAGAACCCAACTTTCAAACATTATCCAATAAATTCAAAGACTATATTACCCCTTCACGGAGAACGGACAAAAGCCGAGCCCTAGTAAAATCGTTGAATTTTGTCACAAATTGATTCATACGGTATCCTCAGGAAAATCCGTGTGGGAGCCTGCATATTTCATAACCAGTTTTGAAATTATTTCACGGGAAAACGCCTATTTAGAGCCAGTAGAGCATAGTCAACCGCGATTGAGCCGAAAGACAACATTAAATTTGGCATAATGCGAGAATATCAAACCATTTGATCGCGTATTCGCTGTAAATAACCGTAAAAACTTTTGGTAAGTTTAACTTTACAGCGATCCGTATCCGTAGTTAAGCTAAGAACGGATTCCGGAAACCGGGTATAATACTGTACTGTCGCAAATCTCTCTCGCGTTGTTGTGCGCGGCACCAAGTAT
>LS867100.1:504629-525644 GCA_900490955.1 Micoletzkya japonica | reverse complement strand
TAATGCGAGAATATCAAACCATTTGATCGCGTATTCGCTGTAAATAACCGTAAAAACTTTTGGTAAGTTTAACTTTACAGCGATCCGTATCCGTAGTTAAGCTAAGAACGGATTCCGGAAACCGGGTATAATACTGTACTGTCGCAAATCTCTCTCGCGTTGTTGTGCGCGGCACCAAGTATCCCGTCCGTTCTCCGTGCCTTGACCAATAAAAGTCTTATGAACATTTTTAACGAGAAACGCACTCCAAGCTGCCACTCTCCAGGGTTGAGGGGATCGAACTGCTCGAGGGTTGGGGGAGTCTTTCCAGCATTGGTGGGGATGGACTGGAACGAGGCGAACCTTCTCGAGTGTCCGAGGGAACGAACAGCGAGACGGGCGGGGAGAGCCATCTAGAAATGAAGGGAATAAGTGGAGAGAGAAGGGAATCAAGGGGAACACACCCGATGAAGAGAAACATTCAAAACGGACGACGTGCGAGTTGAGGGGACCGTGCAGAGCATTTTTAATACAGTACACCTGTTAGTCGTGGTGAGACACAATTTTCATCAAACTTCTTTTTTTCAGTAGTCTAATTTTTTCGATTTTATTTTTTTGCGTAGTTTTATTTCGGTTTGTTTCGATGTTTCTGATTTCATGTTTTCCACAATTACTGTACGATGACGTCCGGTTGTCTCGCAGGCAACCCCAATTTGCCTTCGATACTGCATCCGTTCAAGCTTACTCGTCCAATTAGTTTCTTAACTTAGACACGGTTCGAGCCTTCAGTTCCGATTCGCTGTTGGCAGTACTGCTTCTGAAGTTCTCGCAATGGACGCAGCTCCGGCTTCACCGGAGGAAGCGCCTCCGCCTGATGAACATTCGTATATTTCTGCTGAGGTACCTATTTACTTCCCTCATCTTTAGGGAGGGCAGTGCTCTGAATATTTTGTTCCGCGTGTAAAACAGACTGTGACCAACTACCGTAATCCCTTACGTAAAGAGTGACCTTCATATCAAAAAAAGATTATGGCGCAATGCAAAGCTAATGTTGGATTATTGGACTAGTATTCATTAATAAGGAAGCAGGAAAGACGTTGATAACGATAGAATGTGAATATACGTGGAATTTGAAGAGAGCTATGGCTTTATAAATGTGGTGTGCACAAAATTCAAAATGGGTGATGTCTAACTAGTATCATTCGATAGATCTAATGACAATGCAGCTGAAATGCTAAGATATAGTATACAAAAGTTGTCCCAAAACGAGAAATTAATTATCACAAATCGCCGTTTTATAAAGGGAATTTCAGTCATACGAGGATTTCTCGAAAAGGGTGAATTTAGGTGATATGGCAATTTGATATGATAGAAATGTAAGCGTCCTCTTCACGAGGCGTCCTCTTCCCCATCCGCAAACCTTCGAGAAAATCAAGTTTTCTATCTGACCTCCCTGGAAACGAGGTGTACTGTAAGACCTTTCGTCAAATTTTCGGGAGCAACGATCAGATTCGCTTCCCGAACTTCGCGTTATGCCTTGATTTCTATGATATTTATGCATTACTTTTGCAACGTAACTACTTCTGAACACTTCTAAGCTCACTTGGCGCAGATACCATCTCTTGTCATCTATTTTCCGCCATTTCCAAATTGCGTATTTGTTTTTCCTCTATTATGATCGTTTTTCTTACGCAAAAAGCCTATATTTGCCATGCATTGTGTAAGACATGACTGTCAACGTATTCTACTTGCTTCACACAACGGTTTGGTCTTGCGAGACGGCGTATTCCGAGCCCCAAACTTGAAAACCTTTGGTTGCGTGTTTTATGACGTTTATTTGAGCCGTTTCGCTCTTAGAAAAAAAATCAATATGGCAGTGAAAAAGCAGTTGACAAACGGTAATCTTGGCGACAGTTTGAGTTTCTGACTTGCATTAAACTGATTCATCTATCTGACCCAGCGTGCGACCTCTTTTACGCTATGACCCCGCATTCCGAATTTGTTTTAACTATATTGCGCCATGGTTTTACATTATTTTTGGCTTTTATGTAACTTTTTGCAAATGGGGTAAGCATACCTATTATCTGAAACAACTCTAATCCCGAAATAATGAATTTCTTCAAAGTCGCTGCCCTCCCTACTCATCTTCGATATTCCTGCTTTTCCTCAGAGTAAGAATAAATTGTGCTTGCAGAGATACGCTCGTAATACAGCCCTGTACGATAACTTTATCAAGCTGACTTCCCTCTGTACGGATCTCTCAATGGTCTACCGTAACCGTCCCCTCTGGGCCCATGTCCCTGTGGATACTGTAGTCAACGATGCCAAGGGCATTTATCTAGCCGTGCCCACGGCGAGGTGACCCCATCCACCCATTTGCATTCAAACTTATTTGTAGATCGGCAGTGCACAACTTCGTTGGTTTGCTCATCCATGAAAGTGCTCATCAGTACTTCACACAGGTAATACCCTCCTGTAATTTAAGATCGACTTCCCTTTTAGAGGGAGACCAATTCCGCTTCAACAAATAACTTCGCGGTCACAGAAGAAGCGTCGATCAAGTTGATGGATATGATAGAGAGGCATGTGATGTTCAAATGGAACAAGGCTGCTACTATACAAGTCCTTACGGTAGATTACTCACTATTTGTTTCTCTTTATCTTATTCTATATCTTCGTCTTGCTTTTGAGTGGTCATGCAATCTGGCATGTGAACTGCACATCAATAATCATCGCCGACCCTGTGCTATGCAGATACAGGTATACTGTATATTTTTATTTACCCTTTACGCTGACAACTTTCTCACTGATACTTTGAGAAATGGAGCTACCAGTATTTCTTTCGTTTTCCCCCAAATTTTGAAGCCTGTCTATTGAAAATTCTTTGCAGTGTGAGCCTGCGAAATGTAGATTGCGAAAGTTTTTCGGTTTGCATCCGATGTTCGGTTCGGTTCCCATGCATGGCTTTCAGATATTGAATCTATTGATTCTTTTTACAGGCCCATTTCAAAGCCGAGCAGTTCTTGAGTCTTCTGAAGAAGAGTAATTCAGTCAATCGATTGCTTGATCTCATCAATTCAACTATCGAGATACTGTATGTCCCTTACGGTAAACTTGTTTTCTATACTCCTTTAGTCTATCGAAGTGTCCTGATGATTGTCTCAATGTTCTTTTCGAAATTTCGCGATATGGTCATGATTTCAATTGGATGTGGCTCCATATATCGTAAGTTGTATATTTATGGCGAACCAACTCTATATTTTATTTTCAGCGATAACTTCCCATCTCTGATCATTGAGAAATTATTCGAAATTGGAAAGGATAACTTCAAGGAATATGTGAAGCTTCATCAGGAGAATGAGAAAAATCCGGTTAGCAAAAGATTACGGTATTTGACTTAATATAATCGTGCTTAGACTAAACAGCTTATGATTAGTTGAAGGTTCAGTACAATTAATCAAGATTCGTGAAAAATACTGTATTGCAGATGCCAGGTGGAGTGTTCCATACAATGGTCGAAGAATGGGAACCGAAGATGACGTCATTCTCTTATTTGTTCACTTTTCTCACTCTCAAGAAGAATGTGCAAATGAAGGAAGCTTTGACGAGAATGCTCCAGGTAGCTTACGTGTACTTATACAATAATAATAACAAGGAAATGCATAGTTAAAACAAGAACAAAAACTTATCCCCATTCTGAGAAGGTTGCATAATATTTGAAGAGTATAACCTTGAGAAGGTGTATGAATAAGCTTCTCCCATGACAGGAAGGTCTCTCAAGTGACGTTCCCCCTCGATCCTCTTCCCTCCCTCCCTCCTCCATCTCCCTTCTCTTCGTTGTACGCATAGCCCTCGACTCCCCTGCCCTCCTTCCCTTCATCATCTCTCACAACTCTTCTTACGGTACTCCTTCTTACAGTATCCGTGCTCTCCCTTACCGTATCCCTTCAGTCTCTCCTACTTATATCATGCGATTAACTCGTCATGTATCATCACTTCCTCCAGCTTGTTTATCCTCCAATTGGACTAATAAAGTAAGTTATACCATTGGAGGTGGTTGAAGGTAGTCGTACCCTATCAGATGGATGAATTTGCATCTCATATGGATTTGGAGACAGTGGGAATAGTAATGGAAACTTTGCTAAGATGTGCATTCGATGGCAGCATCTTCACAGGTTTTTTATATCGACTTGAGAGTTTATTTGGTTGTTATTATTGTAGGATTCGAGGCTACGACTGAACCCTTAGTACAGAGTGTTCGAGAGGGAGTGCTCAGGTAGTGGTTCTTCTTTACTCCTTAACAACTTCACTTGACCTCGCATTATTCTCCCCTTCAGAATCCTGTCTGTCTGCGTCGATTTGTGTGTCCGTTCCTCCCATAAACTCTCTTCCTTCCGTTCTTCCCCTGCACTCACTCTATTCTCCTCTGGTAGTCGGCTTCAGGAGGTATACGGTAGCTACCGTAATCTGATCAATATACCCATGACAGCTAATCGACTGGTCTCTCTCCTTCCCCTACGGACGACCCCACCTCCTACAGTATCTCTATGCAATGTCCATCGCAGGAGGAAAGGATAAATCGGCGGAAGTTGTGGGGAGATACATAATGAGATGTAAGGATGAGAAGGAGGTGAGTAGTTTTGATCCTTTATGGGGGTTACTATCAGTGGAATTGGCACCTACCATGACAATGTGAAATAGTTTAATAGATGTATAATGTGATTGAATAATGATAGGTCATAGAAGTGGCAATATCTACATTGAGAAAGTATTACTAATTCAGCTGTCGGTTCTTCTCTCTTTCGTTGTTTCCATTCAACCTTTCCACGTTGACGTTGTCTCTTGTGCTTATAATCGATTTGCTGCTACGAAACAATTGTTCAATGATGAGAAGAAGCTGAAGGGTAAGTTGTTACGGTATTATGGCAGATATGTGAGGTTTAGATGAGACTGCTGGTGATGATCTGCGGTGGATTGAAAATATCACGTTATTAATGAGATGGGAAAAGAAATCGGTTGATAAAGACTACATCAAGCACCTCCGGTAAGTCGTGTTCGGGTTACGGTAGGACTACGGTAGTTTAGATTGTATCCTGCGGAGAATATGGGGAGTATTCTGACGGAAGTACTCTCGAGTTCGATTGTACGAATGAGAGAATCACTTGAGGTGAGAAATCACGGTTACTCAAAATCACTGTAGGTTTAGTTATTGCTATAGTTAGATCATTATTAGACTATATATTATTGATGAAAAACTTCTATTTTGTCTGGGCTCTCATTACATTGCTCCGTTCTCTCGGCGAAATAGGAATGAGACGAATGATGGGACATTTTCCTCAAACATATTATTATTTGTATAGATATTCTTCATAGTAATTGAAAACTTTGTGACAATGTTTTTTCCCTTAGTAATATGCTGGTTAAGAAGAAGGACATGAATGGTCTGTCATCGACTCTTCTTTCTGTCTCTCGATTAATCGATTCCATGGGATACTCCCGCGAGGAATCGGCCAAGCTGGTCAAAGTGAGTCCATACCGTAATCCTCAGAGACGGTGGTCTGGTTAATACCGTAACCCTCCTCCGATGCGTCTCTTCAGGATCTAGTGATCCCCCGATTTGTCTCTCTTCCAATTCGCCATCTCTACAAGTCATCTCTTCAACTGGCAGCTTGTCTTCGCTTTTCTCTTATTTTGTGTGGAGGTCAGATCACAGCCATGCATTCAATTTCAGTTGCAACTCTGGCTAAACGCGAATTATCCCCTCTGCAGAAATGGCGGACAAAGACTCTATGAGTGTGATCAATCAGCTTCGTTCGTCGATAGTATCGCTAGCAATGGATAGGTTGGGAGAGGAAGAGGGAAGTCGGTTCATTCGATGGAGTGTCCATGCATTCACAGAGGGACTACTGCACGTAAGCCCCCTTTTGCCACCTTCTTCTTCTTCCCTCTCTTATCCCTATCCCCCTCAGGATGCCTATTCCCTCTTCAACGACACATCCCAGCTCATCTCCACGTCTCCTCCTTCCATCGTTAGTTTTCCCTCTTTTCCCTTCGCTGGGAAACAAGTGTTCCCTTTGCCTTACCTTACTGTCTCTATGACGATAGGTAGTGGATGCATTGTCAGGATAAGGATGACACGTGGTTGGACGAGAAGGCTGAGTATTCGATAGTAGACGATATCCGTTCCCTCTCCCTTCGTCATTCTGTTGCAAGTCTCGCGCATTCGGGACAGATTGCACCTCCGAAAGGAAGAAGACGAGTCACCCCGATTACGGTATGAGATATCCATTTGATGAAAATGGTACAATTATCCACATTTATGGGATTTTCCAGAGGGGACATTCACTATTTGATCTGACTATAGTACCGAGAAACATAATAATGGTTTGAGGAGAAGGAGGCATATCGGTTAGCCGTGGCTATGGATATTCTCGATTCGTGGTCTCATTTGGAGGGCGGAGAAAGGAGTATGAAAGAGAGCTTCGTGGCGAGTAAACAAATGGTGAGTGGGTTACGGTGGTCAGGGAAGGGGAGGGTTACTGTAGTCTGTGGAAAGGGAGGTTTGAGGCGTTGGCTACGGTGGATGCTGTATGCGGGGATGCATTGGGGGCTGATTACGCATTTCACGATTGGGAGACTGAGAAGGAGGCCATTGCAAGGTAGAAAGACCTTACTCTTGCTATCCCTTGTTTATAGTAGATTCGATTTGGGTGAAACAGCATAGAAGGGCTATCATGTCATGAGTTTCTTTCCTTAACCTTGCTTCCGCTACAGATACGTGGAGATAAGTGGTCGAGTGGAGAACAGTCACCTAGTGAAGAGTCTCCTTTCCCTCTTCTCTCATTCCCCTCCAATTCTCTGGTTCACTCTTCCCATCCTCAAGGCAATGCTCGTGTCCATTATGGTGAGTATCCGTAGGTCTTCCTCTGAGGGTACGGTATTCGTGTTGAGAGTGCGTATGAGAATGCAGTGGATAGAAGCAAGCGACCGACAGAGGTTCTCTTGAATAAGACGAAGATGTGGATGACTATCGCTGCAGAGGTATTCATGTCATACAGCACTTTTATCTGCTTTTACGAACCGCTTACCGTTGTCGTTGTATTGTTGTCGTCTATCTTGCCTATTCTTTAGGGAGAAGTTCTTCCGGATAAGCTGGAACTCGTAATGCAAATGTTACCGTATGTGTCGTGTCACGAAGGCTTCTTTCTCCTTTCACAAGTTTGGAAGTTCTTCCAGGTAAGGAACAGCGTAGGATCGATCCTTCTCCTTTGATAGTCTTGATAACGAGGCAAACTGGAGAAAGGGAGAGATTCCCTCTGCAGAAGGCAGAGTTGTCATACGAACTGGTGAATGAGATGTACGCGGCAGCTATCAAGAGTTCCCCTCAGGAGGCGTTGGTATGTCTTTCCCCATACCGAAACTTAACCCATTTCCGATTTTCACTGTGCACGAATATCCACCCGCAGAGCGCTAAAAATAAAAAAAATGCGCCTTTATAGATGGCTCCCGCAAATTTATAGTTGGCGGCACCCGCACTTTCATAGATTTCCGAAAATATGCCAGTTAGGTGTCCATCGCTGTACCGAGTACAGTACTTGTCACCTACCGTAACCCTCCTACCGTATCCGTTCAGCCCTCGGAAGAAGACTTCGTAGAGCCGTGTCTCCTCGTAGTCCACAGTAACATCTCTTCCCTTGGTTGGCTTGTCCCCCATCTTCTCCCTCGAATAGCCCAGACTACCCTCAGGTGAACTAATTAGACGCCACCTTCCCCTTCCCCTTTCATTCCCCTCTTTTTCTACCTTGTGACTCTTCTTGTAAACGGGTATGTACAGCCATGAGATAAAGGTAAAGAAGCGAGGAATGAGTGAACGACGATGAATAGAGAGAAGACGTTGAAGGGATGCCGAAAGGGGAAATGAGAGAGATGAGAGGAGGAGACTGGGGACAGGACCGTATAAGTAGCCCGAGGGGAGACTCATACCTCAGTCAGTCTCCCAATCAGTCCCCTCTCCCCTCCTCTTCTCACTCCCTTTCGGTGTCCCCAACTAGTATCTTCTCATAACGTGCTATGAGTGCTACGATATGAGTTGATATTAGTTGAAGACTAAGAGAGTCAATGTGATAAGAGTGAATACGTCGTCTACGGGTAATCCGAGAGTACGAGATACTCTCTTTCCCTCCCTTACCCTCTCCCCCCCCCCCTCCCCCCTTTCGATCCTCTTCTCACTTCCCCTTCCCTCCTCGAGAACAGCTTAAGCTTGCGACACTCTTCCTCTTACACAAGACACTGATCTCTTTCTTTCTCTGTCTTCTCTCTTGTATCATCCCTCAGTCTCGCAGTATTCCCCTCCCGATGCAATGGAGTAATCAACTCCAGTCACTCCATACAAACACAGGTTTGCATTCCTTGCACTAAGACTGCAACGGTCAAGCATGCTACCGTTTTCGTCTCTTTATCGTGATCAGAGTGTTTGTCTGTTTATTTGCCTCGTTTGTTTATGTGCAACCATTGGAATGTGTGTAGATGCCTCCGAAGGAGAAGAAATCGGATAGAGGAAGAGTAGAGAAGAAGAAGACTGCGGTACAACAGGCACATAGTAGGAGTAAGAGTGCAGGTATTGAGGAGGGAGGGATCAGAAGGGAAGAGGGAGGAATCAGATGCTGCGAAGAAGAACATTGTACAGAGGGGAATAGCCAACGTCGTGTCGAGGAGTCTACCGACTTTGGGAAGAGTGAAGGTGAGAGGAGAAGGAGAAGAAGAGGAAGGAGGGAGATTGGTTGAGGACGGAGGGAAGGATGGAGAGAAGAAGAAGAAAAAGAAGAAGAGGAGACGCAGACGACGTTCCATGGTATGAAGGGATTCCCCTGGAGGGAGGGATGCATATCGTTGAGGAGTAGAGCATGTGATTCATGCCTTTTTGATGCTTATGTTTCATGAACAATTCATAATGAACCTATGGCTGGTTATCTGGGAGATGGTGAAGCACAACCATAGAAAGGACACGACTCACACGCTGTATTGAGGAGGCATCGACTGTCGCATCGGAACCGGAACCAACGATAGTTGTGGTGAAGGAGGACACTGACAAGAAGACTGCCTGGAAGCACGTCGCCCTTCTTCTTCTTCTCTTCGCCTATTCTCTTCTCGGAGGACTCGTCTTCTCGGCTATTGAAGGTATCGTGTTGTGTGGCCCCACCTTCATCTCTTGATAGGTGGCTTCGATCAACAACAGTTAGCGCGCAAGTATGAAAAGCAAGTTGACTTATATCGCAGACGGAAAGTCTTTCAACATATGATATATCGCAGGTATGTCTTTTTTTGGTTGTCGATTAAAAGTTTTTTATGTAATATTACTCTGTAGGTTCAAAGATCTCGATGATGTATATTTCAAACCAAGGGGTTCGATGACGATGGAAGAGATGAAGCTAGAGCTCGTAACTGAAGCTATTTCTTGGTATGAAACATCATTTCTAAAAGCATGAGTATGTCAAAGTATAAGCCATCTTTTTCTCAAATTATTACTTAAGGTACGAGAAGAAGTTAGGATATCGTGTGCAGTTGCCAGTGGTCGAGAACACCAGGTGGAATTTGTGGGGAGGAGTATACTATTCGGCTAGTCTATACACCACTATCGGTATGCTTTCTTTTTTTAAGAATATTTAACCCATCTCCTTTCGTCTTTCCGCTCTTTTCTCCGTGAAAGAATGAGGTGTCGAATGACCTGATAGACAACTGTTTTGATGCAAGAGTGTAGACGTGCTTTACAAGTTTGTAAAAACAAGGAATAGAAACAATTAGCCGCTGTCTGTGCAGAGTCAACGGAGTAGTGTGTACAACACTTATAGGCTACGGAAACTTTCACCCGAAAACGACAGCTGGTCGAGTCGTCTCCATGTTGTACTCATTCATCGGAATTCCACTCGTCTTCATGATTCTTCTTGAATGGGGATTCCTTTACTTCTCTTTTATCGAATATGCTTGGAGAAGATTCAACGAAATGTTTTGCCAAAAGTAATTACGTGCTATGTCTTAACTAGATATATCTCACAGGCAAATGCATGCTCAAATCGAGAAAAGGAAGAACCGAGAAAGGTGAATGATTCCTTTGATGCAAATGACTCTTTGTCTCAGGATGCGAAGGGTAGGCTCTGAGCTATCTCTTGGATCTCTATCTACCATGCCTCTTCTAGCCGTCCATCCTACTGGAGCCCAAGCGAATCAAACTGATCACCAGGTATTAAGTCAAGTTTTTTTATTTATCGTGTTCCCTTATCAGATAGAGTCAAATCGCCCTCTTCATCCTCTTGATATTGAACTATCTCGTGGTGAAGAAGTGAAAACTGTCCCTATGAAGGCCGCTCTTTTATTCTTTCTCGCTTGGCTGTGGTTCGTACACGAAATGAGCACAGTTGGACTATACCATTCAGTTTGTCTGCATTTGTTGTTCGTCTGTGGGAGTCCGACTGGTCTTACTTCACAGCCTTCTATTTCTTTTTCACTTCTCTGACAACGATCGGTAAACATGTTCATCATCCTGTCACAGTCCTTCAACTTCTTACCTCCACATTTTCAGGCTTGGGAGATGTAGTAACAAAGACACCGAACTTCATCATTTTCAATTTGGCGCTTACAATGGTTGGATTATCCGTGGTTGGCCTTTGTCTGGCTATTGTACAGGTAAACTGTTCACATTTTCTTTCTTACCTGTTTCTGATCAGGCTAAAGTTCGGTTAGTCTTCGACCGAATGATCCGTTCTATCGACTCTCAATATCGAATTCGTCAAATAGACCCGGATGTTGCTGTTATGACTCTCGTGAAAGATGAAGTGGAAGGAGTTAAGCGGTTGGTTAGTTTATTATAAGCTTTTCTTAATCTATGCAGCTTAGGCTTGCTGAGACTCAACCTCTTCATGAAAGGCTAATTTACGCTGTAATGGACGAACACAGAAAGAGTTTGCTGCGCGAGAGGTGGAAGAAGTGTGCAAGAATGATCAACAGGTGAGCTGTCGCGATGGTATTGGAGGGGGCGTAATGTTTAGAGCGACACAAACATATCCTTCGAGAGCAGATAAGATGGTGCAAACGGGTAATCGAGTATACGATCAACCTAAGGTACCCTTTCTCCTATAGTTTGGAGTGGACGGTTTGACATAGGATGGAGAGGACGGAGAGTCGATGTGGGGAGATTCGGATGAGTTCACATCTGAGGAAGGGTCAACTTCCGAAGAAGACGAGGAGGAGAACGCAAGTCCTCGACGATACATATACACCGTCTACGATTAGTAGTGCATGCACTTGTATTTACAGACGACATACGGGTTTTCACTGTCAGACACTCGAGCTTTTCAATCCCTTTATGATCTCAACTCGTGAATAAATAGTCTCTAACTTTCCATAAGTTCCTCTTTTTCTTATCCCTGTAGACAGTGTGCTCCTCCACAGAATCGTCCACTCCTCTCGACCATAGCATCAATAAGGTTATTAACAAAGTCGAATCCAGTCTTGAGTTGAGTTGCGGCGGATCCCGTCGTATCAGCGATGACCTTCAATTGATGTGTTATTCAATGAACGCATGTCTAAGTATGGCTGTCGATTACCTTTCTGCATCCAACGTTGAGCATGGCCTCCATTCCGATGTTCTGTCCAGCCGGTCGTTGTCTGATACAAGTAGACAACGCTGCATCAATGACAGAGACCCAGTCGTTGACCGGGGTGTGACTGAATGATGGCATTCAAGCTATTATGAGAAAGAAAGACTCACAGATGTCTCTTGACGTTGTCTACGCACGTGTCGACCTTGGACGATCCAATGGAGAATCCACGGTTTCCGCCAGAGATGATCTGATGAATACGTGAGTAAGAGAAGAGTGGTGGGAGGAGGAAGAGGAGACGAATACCTCAGAGAAGACAGCTGATATTCCCGAGATGCGATTCTTGAGGTCATCGCGAGATTCGTGGATGCACTCACACACGGCCTGCAATGAACGAGTAGGCGAGGGTGCAGTGAGATTACAAGGGGTTACTCATTCATTGTCCAGTTGTATCAATGAAATGATTGCTTACCCTTCTGGATTCAGTGATCCTCTGACTACATGATCCCCGAGAAAGTCTCTGGTCACACTGCGCCAGCACTAAAACGCACCACGTTCTTTAATGTGCACACTGCTCTGAAATCGAACTTACGATTGCAGTGCTGTCCGAGGTAACCAACGAAGGGATTGGCGAGGCACGACTTGGTTGAAGCTGCACGGCCTGCCTTGCGGTCTCCTGAATAGGGAATACGAGTTGCAGATGACAATGTCGTGGTAGATTCACTAACATACCGCAGAAGGAGAGACGAGAGTGGATGAGGATGTGGTCGGAGATAGAGTTGATTCTGAAGGAGTACGCCTTTCAAGTTAGTGAGCTAGGGATAGTCGACGGAAACGTACACTTGGTCCTTGAACTGGAATGATCCCTCCTCCAGGTCGGGAATGTCGGGGATACCAGCAAAGTTGGGAAGCTTCTTCTTGAGACAGAATTCAGCTTCGCGGGAGATTGCTGCAATAGTTCTCTTGTTACTCACATCTTTAGATCTTCTCAAGGTTCTGTTCTATCCCCTCACCTTTCGTGATCTCCGATCGGATGCATTTCTGATCCTCGGGTGGGGTGTTCTTCAAAGCTTTGATGGCCCCCGCGGCGAACTGAAGTCATCGGAATCGTTCCCTCCGTGGAACTGAGACTCACAGTTCGACAGATGGTGCAGTCCCTCAGGGGACCGTGCCTGTCCCATGCGAGTTGGTCGAGATCAGAGAGAGTGAGGACACAACGATCCTTCTGATTCCCCTCGTCGATCGTAGATGCGAAACAGGCTTGTGCAGCCCGTCTGTAACGGTTTCACAATGTTCTAGACCTTTGGAAAGCGAAAAGCACAAAGATGCCATCTTTTGATAGTTCTAGCAAGCTATAGGTGGTTGATAGAAGTTAGCTTTAGTGTTTATCACCATGCCATTCCCCTTTCCTCCATGACAAAGTATTCGTGGTGCGCGGCACACCTATCTACCGTACTCGGAAACGACAGAATAATTTTTCGCTTTCCAAAGGTTTTGCATTGGGGCAGAATACCGTGGTTTCCGTTGAGTCATGGTTGTTGTGGTCGTTCACTAAGACATCGTCCCTCTCCACAACTATCGACCAGTCACACCTCATACACTCTCCCTTTATCTCATCAATGAGCCTATCGTTGTCCTTTCCTCCCCTTCCCTCTCATTTCCCCTCAATCCGACTCGCTTCTCACTTCACTTGGTCATCATCCTTAACCCGTTTCTTCTCACCGTCGAAGGTCGTATTCCTCTGTGCTCTGCTTGCCTTTCTAATCTCTAGCATCTCTGCCCTCTTCACCTCTTCATCCTATCACTCCCTCACATCCTCAACTAAGCCTAACAGTTAAAACCATGCTACCTGTTGTGCTGCTTGATCTCATCTTCAAAGTTAGCATAGGAAGAGTCGAGGCCGGACTTGATACACTGCAGATACTGTCCAAAGACCTGTAACGAGTCAATGCAATTATCCAGTCGACAGAGAGTGTTTTCATCACATCACATCTCTCTTCCTCTATTGCCAGCCCAACCTGTCTTGTTCCCTGTGGCGAACTGCAGTCTTGCGCGACCGAAAGAGGAACAAGCTGAATGAACTTGATCATATAACAAGGAAAAATCTAAGAAGAAGACGAACTAATGTGCATAATAAATTTATAAAGAGAATTTATGCGGGGAACGTCTATTGCAAGCTGAAGGATATGCTATTGGTATCTGGATATGAATGCTGATATAAGAAGTTGATGGAAGATTTAAGTGTACTCACCAAAAGAAGTAGTGCACAGGATGATGCTCGCATCCTAAAAAGCGAGGTGGGAATGGAACGACAATTGGAAGAGGAGAGAAGAGACGGATAAAAGAGGACAGAAGGACGATAGGAAAAGTGGGTCAGCGAAGTCTGATATGGGACGGAAAAGGAGAGGGTTTGAAGAGAAGAATGGTGGTGGAGCGATGAGAACACTCTTATATCATAGAACACGACGTCGACGGATCAAGTAAGAATGGGATGAAGAAGCACAGTAAGAGAAGAACAGTAGGAGTGAATGAAGGGGAGGAGGAATGGGAGAGGGGAGGATCGGAACCATCTCGATGAAACCAATGACTCTTCGGCCAAGACAGACCCCACTATCACATCTTCCTCTTCTTTCTTCTTTTCTTGTGTTCGTAACAAGCAGGAACTGGATCATTGTCACAGCTTGATCACTGAGTCACCGATTACCCCTCCCCCCTTTATTATTAAACAACAATGGATGATGATGATTCAGTAAATGGTATAATGATGAGTAGATGACGGGATCTAATGAAATGAAATGATGATAGAGAAAGAGAGAAAAGGAAGGGAGACGAGATGAGATCAAATGAGAGTGATGCATGGCGATAGAGGTTAAAGGGACAGTAGAGAGGGAGAGTCAGGGCGAGTAGTCAAAGCTCTTCCCTCCTTCCTTCACTCCGTTCTCCAGTATAATCTGTCCATCCGATTCGGATACCGATCTAAATCGAGGAGCTGCTCTGGTAGTTGTGTCCTGTGGACTAGTTGCACTTGCAGCTTCAACGTCTTTCACTACAGGCGCAGGTAGAACTGTTGTTGTGGCAGAGCGAAGCTGAATTCACTTCTCTTCTTAAAGTATATAATAGGAGGAATCTGTACCCGTTGTCTCGCACGCGCCAGTACGGAAGTTGACGGTTTTGATAAGGGTTTCGATGTGTCCGTTGGAATACGAGGAATCATCACCACTTCTTTAGGTACACGTCTGAATAAGACAATACCGCTAATGAGTAATGTTGAAAAGCATGCGACTCTACTCCTCACACTTGAGATACGGCGGATCCTTGTGGTTCAGGAGTAGGCTCAGGAGCGAAAAGGGAAGAGTACATTGGAACGGGTGAGGGAGAGTCCCAGAAGGCATCCTGGAAGAGATGGTGCATAACTGAAGGGATGCGTTACATGGTTACATGACTATTGTCTCCAGTTCTGTACATCGGAGCATGTAAACATACATACTATGAAATGTAGAGCGTGCATAGTCATGTGCAATTGGGTTATAGACAAGTAAAAAGATTAACCTTAACCATTCGAGCTTCGCCCTCCCCGCCTTCAGTAGAATCTACGATTTTCATCGCTACCTTAACATAATGCTCTTGCCATTCATCTCCGCATTCTTACTCCGAAGTTCCTGTCAATAACCCAATTGCACTCGAAGTCATCATCGTCTTCTCCAAATGGATTGAGCAACGCTTCGGCAACGCGCATCCATCCCACGTAAAAGATGAATTGAAAGATTGTGAAGATTGGCACGTAAGCATCCAACTGAAGTTGTGATTGCACATCCCCCGTACAATGGTGATCTTACTGATCCCTTAGTGGAATTGTAGCGATCGGATACTAGATACTGTCTTCCAAGGAGGGCAACAAGGAAATAGAAACGAACGGTGATGAAGACAACCTGTGGGAAGGAAGAGTTACGTCAAACTGAACTAAGAGCAAAAGTGAATACCTGCGTGTAAACTAGTGGCAAAGGCACCCAATCGAAGAGAACCAGCGTAAACTCTTTCAACCAGAAATCAAAGAAATTCTGGAAAAATAGTCAATTCTAGTAATGGAGCTAATAAAGGTTCATAAAATACCTTATACAAATCGGAAACGGCGTAGTCATTCGTGATTCGGCCCTCGTCCCTAGCAGTCCGAACAACCTTCAAGTACTCGGATATGAATTGGTAGTATGAAAAGACGATCTCAAGATGTAAGTAAAGAAAAGATCTGCATTAACTACCCTTCCTACCAAAACATTAATATGGGATAAAACTTCACCTTCATAGCCCATAACATAGGTAAGTAATAATGCGTATGAGGCCCTGTTGTAGATTCTATCGTTTTCTTTTCTTCTTCTGTTAGAAATCCTGAGATGAAGTCATGACTAATCGCGAATTATTATAGGAAGGTTATACCTGCAGCTATGAGGGAATCCAGAGTAGGAAACCGTTTGCGAATACGAACTGAGATATCACGAAATACTAAGACCTGAATGGTGGATTTTCTTATCTAAAGGATTTTAGTTCGCGGTACCTGTAAAAGTATGAGGTATCGTGCAGTACACCGCTTCATTATTCGAGTCCGTTCGTCTCTTCCCCGAAAATACGAAGTTATGTAGAGTGAGAAACTGAAGTTTCCCTCGACCCTCGATGTCTTCTCTTCATTCAACTCACTTGTCACACCATCCAAGATTAGTAAACATGGACTGCCATCGGCTCACTACTTGTGTAACATAGAATCCGAGAAGGAAAGTGAGGGGAATGAGATCAATGTACTTGTAGCATAGCATACATACGTCTTCGAACGTGCTTAATTCAGTCTTTCATCTTTGATGTATTTGGGCTCAAGGTTCAATGAAGTTACGTATGACTAAGTATGTACTTCAACGTGTCTTTCACATGCAACGTCTCTCGGCATAAGTAAACTACTTGGCAGGAGGGAATACAGAAGGGAAAGGTGCACGTAGAGAGAAGTGAGAGAAGTCAAGGGAAGGGAGGGGGGGGGGTTATTGCAAATGTCAAAGGACCATTGGATCAACGGGAAGGCAGAACACACTTACTATTGCTGTTTCTGATTCATTGCAGTTCGGTAACAAACAGAGATTATTGTGTATGCGATGCACCATGCGAGAAGTTCCTTAAATTTATTAATGTGTTATCCTAGCTATTCAGAGAAAAAACTTTTGTTTATGTGCAAATCCTTTTAGAAGATTTTTACACTATTGGGCAAGGTACAATCAATCCTACGGCAAATGAGATGTTGACATACCACCCATACAGCCTTCCAAACCGATCCTCTCCATCGAAATAATGCGAGTACGAAAGCTTTCAATGAAGCAGTGCCTACTGAACCCGTGTAGGTGACTGTCATCTTATTGACTTATAAATTAAGTGAAGAATCTGAAGGAGATGAATTGGGATGGATAAAATCAATATGGAGAGTCGAAAGATTAGAGGGGAAGACCACACAGTTGATCTATCGCTATCTGACAAACATCAGGCAAGTTCTGAACGGGCGTCAGAATGGAAATGAGAGAGGAGTGGGTTATGGATGGAGAGGGGGAGGAGGGGAGGGGAGGAATGGTGGGAGAAGGAAGGATTACCCTCGACAGGCATACAAGGCAAACGAAGAGTTTACATCGGAAATGTGCGTATGCTTGGGAGACTTTGAATGTGTGCCTTCTTACTGTAGAGGCAGAAAACAACTTGAGACTGGAATACTTTATTTACTTAGGCCACCAAACAACAAAAGAACGAACATTAACTTGTACTACTCTCCTTATACCCGTTGTTCTTCCCTCGCTTTTCGCTCTTGTCGACTAGTAAGATTAAAATGAACGATTGCTTCCTTCGCCGCGTCCTTCATTGCAATTCGGAAGTCTTTCGAGGTCACCGGAGCATTGACTCTGAAGAGGATTACGGTAGCGATGGGGAAGCGCTACGGTAGCTACGGAATAAGCAACTTTTTTAAGAAAAAAATTAAAGGAATATTCCTCCTTATCACAATAGCAATCCTTCCGTATCTCTACCGTAACTCTTCCTTATCCCTCCCTATCTTAAGGAAGGGATACGGTAGGAGAAAGAAGGGCAACGACATTCGGGTGGAAGGCCTCTTATTTTGTAAGAAACTTAACTTGGTAGGCGCCTTATTATTTCTGCTGCCTCATTGGCTGTCAAACCAAACCCTCGAGTTATTCAGCGGTAGGCTCTAGTTCAACATAATGGGCGGTACAGCTGCCCATGTATGGTTACGGAAAAGGAATGAGATGAAACACTAACACTTCGGTGAAGGACGCGTCATAGGGATGTTCCACTGCTACTTCAGGAACAGGAATCGAGAGATCGTGTCTGCATCGGAACATTAACAGAGAGTTCATTCGACCTTTAATCCCGATAGACTATGGGGATGATCCTGTCCGGTCAGTTAGTCTTGAACTACTTTCCACTTTTACTAATCCCCTATATCATGCTGTTATACAAGTAAGTCACGTACTTGAGAAGAACACATCCCTTTCGAATGGAAATGCCGTATCGACGATAGTCGAAGAAGGCATAGTACAAGAAGAATCCAACAACCAACGACGCGGGACACGACTCATTTATCCTGACTGAAGGGAAGAGAATAGACAAGGACAACACTCTCTTGTATACTTGTTGGTCTCTTAGCCCCCTTCTAACTACTGTAAACGAGCAAAGAAGAATGAAACGAACCTGGAAGAGAAGGAGAATAGGGAGAAGTGATATCGAATGAGGAGAATGCATCGGGGACTAGACGAGAAGGATAGAGAACGTGGAGGGAGGGAAGGATCGGAGGGGACACCCCACATTGGAGGTAGTGGATCACCATCGCTGTTAGCAGATATCTCAAGAGATAAGGGTTACGGTAACGAGAAGGGATATATCCAGGGGCTTGTCTACCTGCTGATATCTACTGCCTTCTCCATGTAAGTCGCCACCCAATGTTTGATGAATTGAACGAGAAGAGAAACACGATTATCGATTCTGATAGGAAAGAGATTACTGTAGCCTCTTAGTGCTCAACAAACATCACACTCCACATTAATTGTAAGGGACACGAATGCTGACGGTTGTGAGCTCTGGATTACTGTAGGAATAGAATGAAGCACTAGAGGAGGGAATTAGAGGAGACTTACGAATCGTAGGCAGACATGAGTTTAGACACGTAGACTGCACTCGGGTCAACTGCAATCCTCACGGGAATCCATCCCCCAGACATCGCACAGTCGAATTCCATCTGGAGAATACGTGTTCCTTCCCCTTCCCCTTAGACTTTATGTATTTCCATGCGAAATAGCTCGTTCTCCTACAGTAGTCACCCAGAACGATTCGATAGTCTTGATTCGACCTCCTCGCTCCATAATGAGTCGAGGTAGAACGGGAAAGAAGACATCCCTCAAACAGTCGCTTTCATTCATTGCATGCAAATATATCATAGGATACCCTTCACCCCAGTCCGTACCATAGTGGATGAAAAAGATCAGTCAGAAAATTACTCCAAATATAATTTAAAAACTTTTTAAGTGATAGAAATTGAGATAGAATTTTCATTATTTGCTATAAAGTAAGCTAATATACCTAAGGAGAGGCATGACCGTATGAGTATAATCTCTTACTTTCACACGAGAGAGTGTGCGAAAGTAAGAGAATTATACTCATTTCGGAACGGAATAAACTGGCGGATTGGTTTATTCCACTATATGTAGGATGAAGAAGGAAGTGAATGGACGTACCGTAGTTGTTGTGGTGGAGTGGTGGGAGATAAGAGGGCGAGGTCGAGGTTGGAGGTGCGAGAGGCGAAGAGGCACACAGAGGAACCGACGAGGAGGAGTGAGGCGACGTTGTCGTCGAGCAACTGGACACAGCCCACTTTTCACTACCATCCCCCCTCCCTCCCCTGTCATAGTCTCCCCCTTCATTCCTCACCTCTTGCATCGCCTCTTGCAATCTGTCCCAAATGCACTTCTTCTTGTTGTAATCCTCCGGTTGCTACAATCCACAATTCTGCACCTTCATCCTATCCATCTCACTTACCTGTACATGAGTCGAGAAGTGATCTCTGATCTTCGAGTTCATCTCCTCTAATGATTCTCCTCCTCTCAATTCCCATCGTTTGTGTATATCCGGTCGTTTCCATGTAGTCTTCACTCCCCAACTGTCTACTCTTATGAATTGCGACTCTGAAAGAGAAGATTAGGGGAGAAGTGAAACATTGTTGTGTAGTGCGAAAGAGGGAAGGGAGAATGACACTATTGGATGGAGTTTATGATTGAAGGGAAATGGACAGAAGGCAATGACAATATAGTGGATATGTATAACAATGGGGAACAACTGGTGGAATCGGTCACAGAATGGGTGAATAGATAGGCATAAGATACCTATGTGGAGAAGGTCGATAGATGGAAATAGGTTGATAGATCGATATGCACTAATCGAAAGTTATTTGGTTACATAAATCGTGGGCAATAACAGACACAATACATTATCTCTAGCAATGAGTTTTTTTCAGGATGGGGTGGCATTGTAACGTTTTGGTATAGTGATATTTGCATTTTGAAAAGAATTCTACACGAGGGCTCACAGCAAAAGACGGGTAAGCGTAATCAAGGGCTTATTTGAGGGAGATGGAATGGGATACTATTCCTTTCAAAATGACGTTGTGGAAAATTAAATTTCCACCTAACTATCAGATCAAAATGAATATACGACGAACTATTTGTGCCATATGCACTAATAGAGGTTCAACGGCCAAAGATTTAGTGTGTGCTTAATAAAAACGACAATGTAGAGCCTAGATAATAAGAGTGGATCTAATAGGGGTGGGATGAGGAGGGAAGCAGGGAAGAAAGTGGCATTCACACCGGAGCTTTCCTATGTACCAAGACATTATTGAAGGGGGATCTAGAGGTTCTACACGAGGGTTGATAGCAAGAGGTGGAACCAACTATGAGAAGGTGAGAGATATGGCTAAGCCGCTCACCATCGAGTTGCCTGGGAGGAGTCCTCTCGATGCTCCTCCAGTAGTCCTGTCCCCCACTGACGGCCCTATTCCTGTCCTGTCTCCTCCTGCTTTGCTTGTCCTCTTCGTCCTCGTCCCTCTTCTTCCTCTCCCGTTCCCTCTCTTCATCTCCGCAATGTCTCCTCTTCCTCTCTTCCCTCTCCTTACTCTCATTCACTTCCCTCTCATACTTCTCCATCGCCCTTCTCGCAATCCTCCTCAACTCTTCCTTCCTCTTATCCGATACATCTCCCCTTTCGTGTTTCTTCTTCTCTTCCAACCACTGTTTCAGTCGTTGTTCCCTCTTCTCCATCTCCTCGTCCTTCATCGATACCAACACAGCATCCAACCTCTTTCTCTGTTGGTCATTCAACATAAAAGAGTCTCCATAACTGTTGGCAGTACTCATTG
>LS867100.1:492726-504529 GCA_900490955.1 Micoletzkya japonica | reverse complement strand
GGAGAAGAACCGAAGGGGTTGGGGGATGAGAAGAAGGAAGGGGGAGGACCTCCAGGGAAGGAATTGAAGGGAACGGGAGGGCCGAACGGGTTATCTCCGATTACTCCTTGAGGACCGATACGGATGGACGGCATCGAGGGTTCGGGGGGAAGAAGAGGCTGAGGGGAGACGAAGGGATGGGGATGAGGGGGATGAAGAGGGGGTTGGTGGGGGAGCATGTGCTGTAGACTGGGAGGGGGCTGTACTTGGAGTGCGAGGAGGGAGGCCACCCTCTTCCGTGCCTTCTTCATAGCCGTCTTGCTGACAGTCGTTGTAGTGGTCGCTGTGTCCAGGGAGGGTCCCCTGTCCACTTCTCTCGTTCCCCATTCCCTCGTCCACTTATCAATCTCATTCTTCTTCTCTCGTCGTACCCACAATGCAACGAATTCAGGCTGCAAGTACCATTACTTCCCTACAGTACCCCCTTCTCATCGCATTCTTTTCGGTCTATACAAATCCTCTTCAGTGCGATTTCTATTGTATGGGTCTTCTCTTTGATGTCACAAAAGGCGAAATAATGGCTAGATTAGACTATTCCAATAGCTTGACAGTACACTGAGCCGATTCTGAGACCAGACAAGTATAACATGTGCATAATCTGCAACAAGAAGTGTCTTCGTCCCAAACAGAATCCAAGCGAAGCAGAGCACTGCGCAACGTACAATCCTACACCTAATAGCATCTGTCCGAAACTGAAACTTTTTACTTAAAGATTAACAAAACAATTATTGTGCTCATGAATTACTTGTGAGCTATACTAGAATTCAGACATAACTGCAGTTTCTACATTAGCAGATATGCATCATATGAAATGTAATAATTGTTATCTTCGTTCTTGATACTGCACTCTGAGCTGATTCTTTTTTACTTCAAGCTAACCAAGCAGTCACCTAGAACAACGAAAATATATTTCTCAAAAATAATCTGCAAAAAAAAACAAATTGCATATATGTATGCAGTACCAAAAAGTGTACTGTCTAAAAAGAGTGAAGTTGAAATGTTCGCGAAGCCTCGTGAAAGGAGAGAGCAAACTTACGATTTTGGGGCACTTGAGAAATCCGAATAAAGACGGAAGATGCTCGTAGAAGCTCTTGGACTTCTCGCGTAGTTTGATCAGTTCTTGTCGAACAGTCGGATTCTTCTCGATTACTTTCCCCGTCTGATGGCTGGGGGCCAGTTCCAACACTTAACAAGGCTTTCCTTCCCCATCTTTCCCTTAACTTCAGGAGATCTGATCTTCAAAGCGAGAGGGATCATTTCCAAGGGAAAGCGGCTATTCAAGACGGATCTCCTCAAGTGAATTCCCTGTAAATTAAATCAAATTAATCACTCACTCTTGTCCAAAACAGCATTGACACCATCGGTAAAAGGACGAAGTTTATCGATGATTTTCGAGATGACAGAAGGGTCGGTCATGAACTGGAATGAATACACTGGAGATAGAGGGGAGGAATACTCGAATAAAGGGGGAAAATAGCTCACTGCTCTAATCGTGAGATACAGCACTCCGGGTGGGAAGACCATCCATTTGTCCATTATGGCGAGGAGACGGAAGGAAGTCGTCTCTGTGAGATCTCTGAAGGAAAGGAAGAGAGGATTGAGCGAGGAAGAGGGAACTCACTTGAGGAGATCCGTCTTGAATAGCCGCTTTCCCTTGGGAATGATCCCTCTCGCTTTGAAGATCAGATCTCCTGAAAATGAATAGGCAAGCTATAATCCTGTAAAAAATATGTCAATGATAATATTCGGAGCCTTAAAAAATCACACAAATATTACACTCGCAAACATTTTAAAAATTACTATCCATTACATCGTACGTTTCTCCCCCTAGACTCTACCGTACCCCCCCCCCCCCACTCACCCCCATACAACTGCTCGTCGATAGCGAACAGAATTTCGATGGAAGCTGCTACAATTGCCTCTCCATCAGCTCTACTGAAATTACTCCATCTCTTCTCCTTCCCTTCATTCCCTTCTCCTATTTCCTCCATCTTATAAACCCCTTCTCCTCCCCGATATTCTAACCTGTCAAATCCAAAGGCATTTGCATTGTTCGACCAGAAAGACTCCTTCCAGACAGCATCCATCTATAATACACAGAATCAATTATTTGAAATAAGCTACTCAATAAATTGTTAGATTCAAAAGACAATTACCTTCTTCCTGACACTTTCCTCCAATGCATTCCGATCAGCCTTAGTGATCGGAGTGGGAATAGTCTTGCTGTGTGCTGTGGGAAGGCTTTTGATGAATTCTGGCTGAAACAGCATTTAAGAAGGGGCGATAAAGATGACCAACCATATTCTTTGTCATATTGAGTGAGGGGAAGAAGTCGACATATCGATGAAGGAAGAGTGAATCGAGATATTCACGCAGCTTCTCACATTTCGCAGCCAATTCTGCATTGCGCTTTACACTCTTCTGTTCGAGACCCGCGACTGCAAAGGTTACGGTAGGGAAAGAATCGCGAACTGAAGAGGGAGACGGATTACTGTAGCTAAGGTGCTCCTCGAGGGAATCCTGGTGACGTCTCATCGTTTGTAGAAAACGTTTGACTCGCGTGCCAGAGAAGAAGGCCTGAGGGGGTGAATATTGATAGAAGGAATGAGGGAGGATTGAGGGATTAAGGGGGGGGGTTGGGAAGGGAAGGGAATGAGATGGACTCACGACGTTGAGTTGGAGATAGAGGAAACCACGGGGGAACATCCCGAATTCATCGAGTACTGTGAGGGCGAAATACGCGTGTTTCTTCCTCTTATCCCTTAATGTGGAAGTAATAGTACTAAATGAAGCTATTGCAGACAATTCTCCCTATAATAGAGTGGACAAACGAAGAGACCACTAACCCCAGATGCTCATCAGTCAACATCGCAGCTCCCGTCATCACTGTCTCTTGCATCTTTGGGAACAGAGAACCTCAAGGAATTAAGATATTAGTGATGAATCTACTGGGTAAATTCTAGAGGCTTAAACTCGGTTACTTTTCATGCGCATGTTTCACACATCATTCATAACCGCAACGCGTCTGGCCACCAAACAACGAAATATTTCGTACGAAACATATAGTCGCAAAAGTAACCGATTTTATAAATTCATGAACAAACTCAAGAGGAAGGGGGGGGGTACCTTCGAAGGCGACTTTGTTGAACTGACGAAGGAACCACGTTGCGCGATATTTGACTGAAGCTGTTGACGTTTTTCTGAATGGCGACTCATCCCCTTTTCATCTTCAATACGATTCCTTCCTTTTCCTCTTTCCCTTTCTACTTCGCTTCTCGAACCCACTGTCCCGTGAATGAGAAATGGATGAGCTACCGTACCCGAGAGATGGGAATACGTGGAAGAAGGCCTTCCACTTCATCCAGAAGGCATCGTTCATTGTCGTAGACGCGTCGTCCTGCAATATTGGGGACTCGTTAGAGGGTGGGCTGTTCATCTCTCTGACAAGAAGAATACTCAAAGAAAACAACTACGGTAAACAATGTCCTTTAACTAAACCCTCTACTTACCCACCCCCTCCTTCCTACAGTATCCCTCACCTCTTTGATGGTCTCTCCCACTATCATCACTTCGTCATCGTCTTCTATCGTGATCACTTCCTTCTTCTCTGCTAGCGTACCTTCCACAGTATCCCCTACCGTGTCCTCCACAATCTCTTCCTCTTCTTCCCCTACAGTATCCTCTACAGTATCCACTTCTTCGATCCCTTCAGTCTTCTCTCCATTCTCTTCTTCATTTTCCCCTCCTCCATTCCACGTATCCTCTTCTTCCAATTCAATTATTTCGTCTGGATCATCAGCCATCTCAAAGTGATTCTAAAAAAACTATAATATTAAAATCAGATTAGGTATGATATCGCTCAAAACGATATTGATCCCTGACTATCTTCAAGAATACCGTAATCTCGTTTACCGTACTTTGCAATAATTTAACAACGGGGTGAGGAAAAGATCAACAACTATAACTATACACGTAACAAAGAAAGCGAATCAACAACAATAAACATAATAAATGATCTACAGTGTACTGGTTACAGTATTCCCTCTATGACGTCATAACAGAGCTAAGCTTGAACGTCTTCATTAGTTCCTTTGCTGCATTCCTCATTCCTGCTCTACTCTGGGGAGCATCCCTGCGATCCCTTCTGAAAGCATTCAAGATTACAACGTAACCTTGAAACGTAAAAAAAACCAAAAAACCAATATATATCTTTCTGAACTTTGCGTATGAAAGCAGGCAGATTGTATTTGGGGGAGACTCATCCCCCACATACACACACAGATACCGTAACCCGTTGGGAATCAGACTTACAGAAGCATCAAGTGTCCATCGTAAGGATGTTGAATACAAACGGGAGAAAGGTCGGAAAGGTTCTTGAATTGAGATCTGTATAAATGAAAGATATTAGCAAGACACTCATGAAATGTGAGAACAATAAGCAACTTACTTCTTGATCACATGACCCTCCCGTACACAAATGACGAATTCTTCGAAGTTGAACTTGGAATAATAGACGAAGAAGCCAATGAGAAGAGATCCAAGAGATTGATCGTTCTTCGAGACTGAACAAAATGCTTCCCTTGTAAACACTGATCATTCGATTACCCGGGAATGGTCTGTCGAACGGATCGGAGAGTTGGAATAGCTTGAATCGATCGGGATGCAGTCGATCGGGGAAAAGAGTATGGAGATTGGGGAGGATGGGAGGGGAGACTGCACATTGAAGGTAATGGATGAGCAGTGACGTCACGATGTATCTGATGGAACGATACTGTCACTGCACTCACTCCACTCTATCTACAGTAGCCTACAGTAAGACTATTTGCTGCTATTCCCCGTCTACAGTATCCAATGGTCTCACCCGTTATATCGCAGTACATTGCAGGTAGGATCGACAACAGCCCATGCCTTGAGGAATAGTGTCAACTTGGAGAGTCTCTCGTCCACTTGATCATAGTAATACATGAGATAGGACATGTGGAAGGCATGCACGTTTATGTACAACTCAACGGGGATCACTCCTCCCTCTACTACCGATTCCATTCGAATCTGCAACACAACGGCATTGAACAACATTATCCTTGAGATAATCACTATCACTATAAAGGCTACAATAAGTAAGCACTTACACTGTACTTCTTAATAAGAGTGATCCGTACATCTTCTTCCTTCTGTATCAACTGCACACATTTTGTCAGAATCGTACTGTAATTCGGAGATTCTTTGACTTCATGCCTATTTTCGTCAAAGGAAGAGTCGTACCATGAAGCAGTTTCGCTCCTTTCGAGTAGAACAATATCGAGATTGGAATTGAACGAGGCCAAATAGCAAGGACTCGATCCAGCCATATGGAGTGCTGAGCCAGTCTCTTCCAGCAGAGACCCCAGGATCTCCTTCATTCGGAAGAACGCCTTCCTCTTCTTACCGTAGTCCACAACTCCCTCAAGGTACGGGTTACTGTACTCCCTCTAGGGATACTGTAGTCTCGTTGGGTCAGATAGAGCAAACCCTGTCTACTCTCCAGATTGAACTTACAGTAACGGAAGAGCTGAAGTGGTCATCGATCCTGGCAGAGAGTCTGTCCAATTCGCTGGCGTGAACCCTCTCCCAACCCTCCATCTTCTCACTTCTCCTCCAGATATTCGTCACTCCCAACTCTCTAACATACCTCCACTCTGATTCTGCAATGTATTCCTAGTCACGGTTAACCTTCTTGTTATATTCTCTATCTAATTACACTTCGCAGAGAGAGAAAAGTGTTGCAAAGATTCTCTCACCATCCTGGAACGGAGCAGTAGTGAACAATTCCTTTGCATCTGCTTCCAACTCCAATTTCACTTTAACTTCCTTCGTCTGTATTGTCTTGAGGAAAGAAGGCTGAAGAGATTCGAGTAGAGTACGAAGAGACAGCAACATCCATAATATAAAAGAACTAACCACTTTGACGATGAGATGGGAGAAATATTTGAAGTAGAAAGGATACAACTTAGTCGATTCTGCCTTCAACTTCGCTTGTAGAGACTGTAACGACCATCTCTTTGGAGGTGGGATACTGTAGATACCGTAAACCCAACCAGACAACTAACCATGTATGTCGGGTCCTTCTTCACTTCACTCGTCCTGCCTGCTTTCTTGTATAGAACTTTCCCTTAATGAAATGAAGTGCTGACTCAGTAAAAGACTAAGCCTACTTCGTTCGACTATCTCCATGAAATGAGGAAGAAGAGCTCCGATGTGAGACAACATCGATTCTACAGCTGCAGCACAGTCCTGAATCTTGCCATGATATTGTTAGAGTGAGTACTGGATAAATAATGGGGGAAAATAAAGAGAATAAATTACAGATCGAAGCATGAGGAAGACGAGTCCTTGTGGTATGAAGTGCATGGCTTGCAAGAGGAGAAGACACGAATACGCTGTCTTCTTCGACTCGTCCCTCAACAACAACATTCATAGAGATGGAGCAAGCTTCACTGATACGTCAGATAAGGAAATGAACTTACTGTATCCTAACGGGATCGAAGAG
Organism: Micoletzkya japonica; assembly: GCA_900490955.1. Taxonomy (NCBI): domain Eukaryota; kingdom Metazoa; phylum Nematoda; class Chromadorea; order Rhabditida; family Diplogasteridae; genus Micoletzkya; species Micoletzkya japonica. Next base: position 497,964 of record LS867100.1, on the reverse strand, counting down.
AACTTCCTGATCCTTTGCCCATGCCCCTTTCAGCCTACTAAGCATCTGACCTAAACGTCCATTGAGATAATATAATACGAAGGAAGGCTCGTTACCTCCAAAAATATCGCTATTCAACTTGTTCATAATGTGAATGGATCCCTTGATGATCTTATTATTCGGCCAATCACTGCAAAGTATTCCTCCCCTATGTCTCCCCCCCTCCCCCTCCATCCACTCTCAACTCACTTAGGCAGTCCGAATCTATTGGAGAACGTCACCCAATAAGTGTCATCGGAAAGGTCGTTCATGCTACTCAGCACTTTGAAGCGATTCAGACAACGACTTGGCTGCAAACACGGCATTATCAAGTCTTCTAAACGCGTATTAAGAAAACTCGGCCAATCTCTAAACTAAGCAACGTACAATCTTCGTGAAAACGTGTGAGAACATCTTGCTGTATTCTCCCATTATCCTCACACTTGCATTGCGCACATTCACATACGAAACCTGATAGGACTATTCGTTATCATGCCCCCAGGCAATCTACCGTAACCCCGTTCCCATCAAATGAACAAACTCACTTGGTTATGATCCGCATTCCCTTGTTGACCTATAATATAACCATCTACTGAATATGTAAACTTTGTCATAAAGTAATTAATTACTTCCAAAGCATAGATGGGAAAGCCACTCACAGACTCGAATGTGCTCAAGGAGAGCAGTGAAGAATTGGCGACTTTGTGATAGGAAACGAAGGGCGACGTCCGAGTCTCCCTCAAGGGAATACGGTAGTTACAGTACACCCTCTTCCTATATTTACAAATTTCCCACTTGTGTATCTTAGAATGAAGTTATAGATTGATTAACAGTACCCCATACTCAATTCTCTAACTCTTACATTCGCAATCATGAGAGTGAAGTACCCGTCTGGGAAGAACTTGCGACCGAGCTGCATTAAGACTCCCATCACTTCCGCCTTCCTACAAAGACGGAAAGATTGCTAGCACATCTTCTAGAACAAAAGATATAGAATAAGTCGAGGGGCTACTAACTTACGTTATCTGCGGAATGAGAGGAACGGTCTTGAGATTGAAGAAACTGAGAAGGAGGTGGATATCCTCTCCCAGGACTGTCTCCAGATAAGACCACACTATCTCAGCCACTCCGAACAGCTTCTCCTCTGTGGGAACACTGTAATTCATACAGTCTACCATTAAAGCCGTGCTAATACAAATCCAATAACTCTCTAACCAACCAGCTACCGATCCCCGAGTCCAACTTACTTGACAATCCCCCATAACCGTAGCCCAGTCTTCCACAATCGAAGTCCACCATGCTGCAGGAACAGGCGAAACCTCTGCAGAGAGCGGTTCCCGTGTATACTGTACCTACCGTATACCTTGACCTCATCTTCGTCGTCTTCAGTTTCCATTCGACTGTCAACGGTCGCATCGTCGGAATCAGCTTCAGAAGCATTCTTCGATGAGGACAGAGAGAGAGTTCTGTCCTTCGCGTCCCTTTCTCTCTTCTTTTCCTTCCTCTTCTCCCTTTTCCCTTCTTCCTCTCCAATCTCCTCCTTCACTTCTTCTTTTATTTTCTTCTTCTTTATCTTTTCCCTTTTCCTCTCCTTCTCCTCTTCTTTTTCATTTTCGCTATCAGTTATTCGTTCTTGCTTGATCTTTATTTCCTTTCTTTTCTTCTTTTTCTCCTTAATTCTAAATTCATCAATCTACGTAGAAGAGACTAACCTTAGGAGGTGATTTAACATGAACAATGAAGATGTCATCATCTGAATCATCCTCCGAAGATGACGACGATCCAATTTCCGACGATTTCGCACGCTAAACAAATAATTACACTCTACTTACATACTCAAATCAATGATAATCATAAAAGTGATCACAGATTGCTCAATAGCTCACCTTAGTTGTCTCTTGTATAATCTTCCCTTCACTATTCGATTCTCTTCGTTTCTTCTTCTCTACCTTTTCCTTCTTCTTTATCTCCTGTCGACTGTCAACTTGTTCCAATCCATCCATCTACAACCCCTTCTCCTCTTCAAATTCACAATAATCCCTTTGTTCCTTCGACCATCTATAGTATCCAATGCTCTACTTACCGTATCATCTAGCTGACTATTCATCTCGTTTCCAACTTCAACGCCTTCTTTCACCTCTTCTTTAATACTTCCGCTTGTGCTCTAAACAACGGAATTCCCACAATCTACCGTAACCCTCTAAACTACAGTCTAGTCCATACCGCTTTATTCTCCAATTCCTCTTGTTCTTCCTCATCATCACTATCATCAGAGAAAGTCTTCTTCTGTCTCATCTTGAACAACTCTTTTGTATTACCACCGTGTGCTACAGGTCCTCATATGACTTTTGGGTCGGGTAATCATTCCTTCATGCGCATAGAGCTGTTTTATCTCTCCCCATCGTCCCCCTTACCTTGGGTGGCGGTGACTTCTCCCTCTGTTTATCCACTTCCACTTCCCTCAGAACTCCGACAATCTCCCTATACAACTTGTTCACTTCATCTTCTACATTGCACCATCTTCCAATCTACAATGCTCCTCTCAACTCTCCCATTACAGTAATACTCCATACCACATCTACCGTATCGTCTCCACATAATCTCCTCAATTCCTCTTCGACAGCCAACTTTTTAGCCATAAATTTAGCCGTAGCATCCTGAAATTTTCTGACCTTTTCTCCTCATATAGTTATCACCACTTCGACCATAAAACGAAATTTATTTGTTAGAACATAATAATCAAACACACATTGTCCATAATTACCGTAATCCCCATCATAGATGATTACCGTAATCCTCATCATGGATGATTACCGTAATATTGCATAATACTCACATTCTTGAGGGCCGATGCGCCCGAAGAAGGCTTCTTGCCGTGACCCGATTTGCGTTGAACTGAAAGGAATGGAATGGAGAGATTGAGAAGAGGGAAGGACAGACTGACAGATGGGGTATCCCTTTTGGAAGGAACAGAGAATACGAGACAGAAGGTAGCATACACGACCGTAGACTCCTCTCTGCAATGGAAGGGTTGACTAGATTGAAGATGAGTGAGAACACGACTGAATAGAGCAACGAGATAATGCATACCAGGCTTCTCTTTTTGACTCCTTTCCACGGTTACGTTTCAGTGTTTATGCTCTGTAGGCATAACCCGGAATTTATACATGTGTGAAACATAACCGAGCAAATGCGTCAAAAAGAGAACCCTAGTGGATACTGACATGGAAGAGAAGACGTGCGAAGAGATCCGGATGGAGGAAGTGTCGATTGCACACCAAATACTTGAGTAGAGTATACGCTGCACGTCCCCTCGCTTCCCTAAACTCTTGAGAATAAACAGCAACGTTCATACTCTGGCTTTTCTCAACTAGTAGTAAGCTAGCAAATCCGAGTTTACTAGTAGTAAACTAGAACCAAAAGGGCGCTCAAAACCTACTACTCTTGACTAGCTGAAACTAGAGACAAAGCAATAAGGAGCAATATGGATTTCGTAAGAATCGCTCATGTGAAACGCAAATGTTGGGAGTGCTAAATGAATGGAGTCTAATAATAGATCGAAAGGATACGATTGATGCGATATATTTCGATTATGCTAAGGCTTTTGATACCGTATCCCATCCCAAATTGATTCATAGACTGAAGGAATTGGGTTTCCCACGTAAGGCCTTAAAATGGATTGAAGTATATTTAACTGGTAGGACATATCAAGTTAGAGTAAATGATACATTATCTGCTACTAAGATAGTTAAAAGTGGTGTGCAACAAGGATCAGTGTTGGGCCCTATTCTATTCATTCTTTATACTTCAGAGATTCCATCTATTATACCAACAGGAAATCAATGCGCTATTTTCGCTGATGATCTTAAACTTTTCCGTTCGTTCAAACAAAATGAGGACAGGCAGCCATTACAAGATGCGATTAATGCGATTTGCGAATGGAGTGATCTCTGGTAATTGTCTCTCGCGTCTAATAAGTGTATGCGCTTTCACCTAGGAGAACGCAATCCATGTCATCCTTATGTAGTAAACGGTACTGTGCTAGATGAGGCTAGAGAAGTTAGGGATCTAGGTTACTTTCTAGACAGCAAGTTGAAGTTCGATATTCATTTATCTAAAATTATAAAGAAAGCGCTTGGGCAAATGTATCTTATATACAAAACCTTGAGTACGAAAAACTCTTCTCTTTTGCTTAGAGCCTATATAACTTACATTCGCCCTATTCTTGAAATGGGAACAACTGTCTCTTCACCTGTAAACAATAGTGATATTGATAAATTAGAAAAAGTTCAAAACAAGGTTACGCGCTTAATATATATGCGAAGTATTGGAGTGCCTTTTGAAGACAGGCCACATCCAGCAGATAGGAATAAAAGACTTGGCTTGCCAACATTGAAATATAGAAGAAAGATACGGGATCTTAAAATGTCTTATAAAATTATCTTTGGTGCTTTCGATATCGGCATTGACTCTAAACGAATGTGCTCGTTCCTTCCTGCACATACAAGGGGAGCGCCATTTCGTGTGCATGTCCCTATCCCAAAATCAAAACTACGCGAACACTCTTTTGCTCTTAGAACCACTCAAGATTTGACAGAAATGAGCAAGAAAGGAAACTTCGCAGACTATTCCGAATTCTGTAAACTAATCCGGTCTACATTCGTGTAGAACTACTTATTCCTGTGTATGATTGGTTTCCTTTCACATAATATCGTACAAGACCACCTTCTATCCATATCACTTCGTCACGCTATTCTTGTATCACTGTATCACCATATGTAATTGCTTGACCGCACGCTCCGGCGTAAACGAAATAAAAAAATAAAATAAATAAATACTAGTAAACTAGTCTAATTTACTAGTAGTAAACTCAGAGTTCTAGTAAACTACTAGTAAAGTGAAGGAGGTTCAATTGACAGTAATCATAGATTTTGGCAGTAATCATAGATTTTGCCGTTCATTCATTCTCTCTGTCCCCGTCGCGAGTGGTCGGGTCTCCCAGTCGTCTCTCAATCAAGAGCCCCCCCCCCCCGCATGTTCAATCACGGACAGAAGAATTGATCCTTCTCCATAACGAATTGGCGCTCGGGAGAAGTATGCGCCAAACGACGATCAAGAGGACTACTCAAGATCTCTCGGCACCTCGGACTGAGTGAGTTGTTTTGAAGAAGATTCGAAGTCTCTGACCTCTCCCATCTATATCAAGCAACCACTCCTTTG
>LS867100.1:460976-485854 GCA_900490955.1 Micoletzkya japonica | reverse complement strand
CCGTAATCCCCCAACCTACAGTACCCCTTCAGCTACCGTAATCCCCCAACTTACAGTACCCCTCCAACTACCGTAATCCCCCAACCTACAGTACCCCTTCAGCTACCGTAATCCCCCAACCTACCGTACCCCTTCCACTCACGCGACTTGATTCTCATCGATAAGTCCATTCTTCTTGACGACGAGACACACATCCATATCCGAATTGTAGCTCCCACACCCGTTTACAGTACTCCCCACGGCGAACATGTTCACTTCACAATCGGGAAATGTCTGCAAAGACCAACGTTCCTTTCCCATAGTAGGAGCCTTTTCCCCTTCAAATAAGCTAACCTGTTGTGCAACACTCAATAGTTTACTGCGTACGGACATCTTCCAGTTGTACACCTTCAACAGCTCATTCCATTCCCCCCTCTCCTTCCCCTTCCCTTCACTCACATTATCATCTTGAGCATTCACCGTGTAATGCTTCCATACATTCTGATCGAGTACATTGAATTCGTTCTCGAAACTGCAAGTATTCATTGTCCCACGGTGCCCTACCGTAACCCATCCCCCCTCACCTCTGCCTATATCTCCTCACTCGTTTCCTCTCTTCCATTGCCCCTTGTGCAGCAGTGACTCCTAATAGATCAGATTCAGAATACGGAAGATGAGAAGAGGAGGGATTGAGGGTGGAAGTGGAGGCAGACGCACTACAGTCAACTGAAGACAATCTTATTTAGCTAGTGCAGTTAGATTAGGCAAAGATATTAGTCAATGGACTCAAAATGAACCTTTGTCCTTCTTAGGAGAGGAAGCATTGCCGAGTTGCGCCTGCAATGAAACATTCTCGACTTGACTGCAGCCAGGCTACTTGTTGTGGCAGTTCCCGAGTTTCGTGTCATCTCGGTGTTAAGAGTATGAGTTTGGGTTGAATTGATGACTTAATTTTGGTTTGTTCATTTTAGATTGAGAACCTATGCTTATCTCTCCCCGTCTTACGTCTCTATGATACTCGAATGGCTATATAGGAGATATATTATATTCGCCACCAGGGTATGTCTTTCTATTTTTTAAATAAACTGGAAATATGCTTAATTTCCTTATAATGTAATCAATAGGCAAATATTCCTAAAACATTCTATCTCATTTCGTATCAAAAATAATCCCCCGGGTTCATCACTGATGAGCTGTCGGCCCGGGTGGATTGCATGGCTGTCTGATGGCTAGACAGCGAAACAGCCATGCACAGTTTGTTTGGTAAATTTATCTAGCTGTACATTCTTACTTTTAGTTTTCCTATTTGCAAATAGTTGTTAATAATAAATTTTATTCCTATTCCTAACAACGATATAACACAGTTTCTTTTTAAAATATACTGGCATGATCTTTTTCATTAACTGCATACAACTTTACTCCTAAGCGCGCCATTTAAGTGACAGGTATTTAAATAAATGGTCAAATAAGTAAGTAATACATGCCGCTTTTGTCTCGTAATCTCCTGTTCCACTCTTCTTGAGTTCAACCCTCCGTTTCTCGTTCTCTCAAATTGTCCCCTTTAATCTCACCCCTTCATAAATCCCAAACCTTCCACCATCTTCATCACCATTTCGCATCGCGCTCTCTCGACCGATATCAAACCAACTTCACGTAGTTTTCTACCGAATTCTTCAAGTACTTGTAGATCCTTCCTATGACTTATAAAGTGAAATCGATTACGCATCGCTTTCAACTTTCGTTGTTTCTTCGTAGCTATTCGATAGTATACAACTGTTTCATTTATCTTAACAAGATTATTTAGTACAAATATACAAAAAGAAGCGAAATATTTACCGCCGTATTGGCAACGAGGATTCCACTGCTGAATATAACGAATGATTTCGTGCAGAGTTGAATCTCATTGGAAGATTGCGATGAAACGACAGGATCAGAAGCCTTCCCTTGATATCCTCCCCTGGTGTCCACTCTCTCGTTGTCCATAACCCATTGTGCAGACAACGGCATCTTCTTCCTTTCGTTCCACAATAAACTTGGCTTCATGGGTATAAGGTATGAGATGAGATACTTTGCCCTTCGTCTTCAGACGACTCTTGCCCTTCCAATCATCCATTTCTTCTCTTCTCCTCTGCTCCCCTCTCTTCTCTCTCATTCGTCGCTTGTAAAATGCGACGTCTCTTCCCCTTTTGTGTGCAAAAGGTGTGAGAAGATCAGGGAAGAGAGGAAAAGAGAGGAAAGAAGGAAAGGAAAGGGCAACATAACGGCACACAAAAAAAATCATAAAAAAACGAAAAAATTCCTTCAGCAAACTTATTCCTACTTACAACTAGCTTGAGCTATCCCCACACTGTTCTCTCGAAATAGGAAAGAAACAATTGGCGGAACGTTTTTTTTCAACAATAACAAACACAGAACAAATGAAAGCAGAAAAAATTAGGGGTTAAAATAAGTGATGTGGGTGGGGTGGAATATTCGTTAACCACCCGCAATTTTGTGAACAAAATACAAAGTTTGACCCGCAAAATGAGCACATGGATACTGTATTTGTAAGGTCACGAAGCTATCGCGAACTGAATAATGGGCGCCACAGTGACACGTGTTATTCGAAAGATTGGGCACCCACTTTCTAGTATTTTGAAGTTTCCATAAAAATATAACTTAGTGAAAATGAATTAGCTCTTAGAAAAAAAAGGCCATGATCATAAAATAAGTTAGGAAATGAGTTGTAGCAAGCTAGGCAACTGTTACTTGCTGTTTTTTTTCATATAGATTACATTGCAAGCATACCCCCTGCCACTGGACCTACACATTATTTAAATTAATTAGCGCCTACTCGATATTTCAAGCAGTGTACCTCTTACATGTGTTCATTGTTAACCCATCTCAGGAACTGCCACTTCCCCTCCCCCACATCTCAACCCACCTCAATGATGACATCCCCCTCGTCGTATTCATCGTCATCCAATTCAATCACATCCTCCCCCTCCACTTCCTCTTCTCCTTCTTCCTCCTCCTCAACATATCCCATCCACCCCTTTCCCTCTCCATTCTCCCTACCGTATCCGTCCTCAGCTTCTTCTTTGCAGGACCCTCCGCGTCTTGAGTCTGCAATGTCTACAGTACCCTTCCCCTCCCTCCATGACTCCCCATTATCCCCCATTTTCCATACCTCCTTCCTCTTCCTCCCCCCACTCATTTCTTCACTAGGTGGAGGGGGTGGCACTCCATTATCGTAAGCGTAGAACACTTGATTAGCGTATGAGTATATCTTATGACGTGCCTCCTGCATGCGACTTCATCAAAACCTTCCAATTCCACAAATCGCGTAAATAACCGTAATAATTGTTTTGTTAACCAGACAGAGAAGTGAAGGAATGGCTAAACTGACCGTAACGATCTTCTTCTCTTCTCCACGTGCCGGTTCAGAAGAAGCGAGGATAGAGTATTGCGCTCAAACCAGAGTATTACTTTCAGCTAACTGCTTCAGAAAAAACCATTAACGTTTATGCACCTTGCCGTGAGAACGTGTATAAGAACATAGTCCTTGTACTCCCGAGAATAATAAAGGAAAGAGAATAATGGACGACTCACGATCGGTCGCAAGCTTATCGATGTACTGGAAGACTGGTTGAGACAATTCGATAATACGCTTCCCAGAGGCCTGCAAGGGACGGGTTTCGGGTCTTCACCTCGTTCCCCCTCTCACACCTGTTAGCTTTCACCCCCCCCCCCCCATTCAACACATCCTCTATCTTCAATCTTCCCCTTTTGCTACTCACCGCATCCGTGAACTCTTTGAGTAATTTGGAATGAAGAATGGGCAAAACGCTTCCCACTAGATTTCTCTTCGCTGTATTCGATGCTTCCCTTAACATGCCATGGTGCTTGTAGTTTGTAGGAACATGAGTTTAAGAAATGCAAAATGAAATGAGTGAAAACAGTGAATGAAAGGTACGCTTGAGTGGCTCCTGTGCCCGCGGCACTGAATAGGGAGGGATTGATCCCACTGAAGAAAGCCTTGCACGCAAACGCTTCACCCTTCTCTGCAATAATTCCTGTTTTAGAATCTCACCCGGTTCACTATGCTAACAGAGTAGTTTTATTTGTCCTTCTTTTTCGCAAATACAATAAGTCCCTAATTTCCTCCGATCTTATTCCTCTCCTTTTAGACTACAGTATCCACCGTATACCCTCCCCATTTCTCACCTGTAACCTGTAGTTCGACCTGCCTTCCCCAAACACGACAAACATCTTTAATTTCCCGTTTCTTCATCTCTTTTCCAATCCTTAAATCACTTGGTAATCATTCCTCGTACCAGCAATACATACTTTTTAATCTCTCGACTAGGTCCTTTCTTTGTCATGTCAGTGGCGGCTCTAAGCACAATCAGACACCTAAACCCCGGATCCGATAGCAACTAGTCTTACAACTATTCCCAATAACCTTCAACCTCAACGAATCACTCCAATACAAATACTAACTCAGTCTAACGCCTATTTAATCATCTCTTCATGTAACCAATGCGAGATCAACGCATGAAACATCATCCAAGACAACGTAACCAAGGCATACTTTATCAAGCAATAACTTATCGGTTGTATACATGCTATTTATTGTATGAGGCTTACTTAACAGGCACAAATCACTAGACATCAATCTAGATATTCTTCTTGTTCCTCGGGGGGCTCTCCTCCTTTTTCCTCCCAAGGCATTTCCATACTCGTCTTATTTCTTGTCGTCAATTCTTCAACATTCACCACAATAGGAAGAGGTTGGGGCTGAATATCTCCCATTCTCCTTTTATCTTTCCTCTCTTATCTCAACTCTACCGTGATAGAGTCGAGACAAGCATAGATGCAACAGTAACCCTATACTCACCACAAGTTGCGTCTTTTCATGCACGAAAATCTCTCGTTCCCATTGCTCCACCTGTAATCATACAGCATCAACCGAGTCAATCAGCCTCATTTCAGACCATGAAAAAGAAAATAGGAAATACAGCAATTGATGGACTTTCGATAAGCAAAAAGTAAAATCCGATAAAAAGTCGGATTTGTTAAGCGAGAAAGAGCATGAAAGAGCGAATGAGATCATCAGGTTCCCTACGCGATCCAGCTGAAATAAGGAGGAATAATGCATTTACAAAATACCATATGATGAATGAGAAAACCAGAAAACGAATAACACCACTACCAATAGTACCGGATTAATTGCAAAAGTCAAACTATGAAAGCAATGAAAGCATGCGGTTGCATGATTAAAACGACGTGAGCTCAACTTAATCTGATTCATAATTTATTGACTTCCGAAAACAATTAGTATCAACTACAGTACCCACATTTACTCTTCAAGATTTGGACGAAAGTTAATCGGCAAACGGAAACAAAGTTCGATTCAGATCGCACTTCTTTTCAGAATTCTTAGATTTTTTATTAAAAATTTCGAGAAACAGATTTTTGAGAAAGAAATGCTCAGTCTAGACAAGAATAACGGCAAGCATAAGATGTACTTTATCGACACACTAATACAGGAGAAAAGAGAGATAGACCAAGTATGCAAAAAGTAGCTCACCTTGGGAAGAGGAATAACAGGGCCCAGAAGAACCTTATGGTTCTCCCAGAATGCATCCATCACCTCTTTGACTCTCGCACGGAAAGTGATAGCCACTGCCTGTAACTACCGTATCTTAGTGGGTCAAGAAGGGGGGTACGGTAGTTCAGTTTCACTGGTTACTTGTTCATCCTAATAAGGGAAGAGGCAAACAAGGGGATGAGATAAATAGACTGCTAACCTGATGGGCAGCAGGGGCTTCCATTGGAACACGAGCGAGACCTTGAGAACGGTGGAGGGCCATGTGGTGGGCTGAAGAAGGGGGAAGGGAATGGGGGAAGGGGAAGGAGGGGAGAGGGAGTCATACTAGGCTACCTTCCCAACGGGATTTTAAGAAACGGGACTACCAATGTACGAAATCGTGTACTACCAAGATCACCAATTGAAATGTTCCAGGAAATGTGACCCTACCGAATACCACCCATACTTTTGGTCGGTGCCCACGTATGAAGGGGCCACCGACCCAAGGGGGGGGGGGGGAGAAATGGGGGAATAAAGGGGGGTGAGTGGGAGAAGAAAAAGAAGACGAAGAGGACTCACGCTCGTTGATAATAGCTAGCACCTTCTTGAAGGCAGTCTGCATTGAATAGATGAGAGAAGGCAGCAATTCCTAAACCACAGATTACATTTTTCGGGGTGTGGCCCCTCCCGCCGCAAATCGTCTTTTGCTACATATTGACCCATACTGTAGTGAAAAATCACCCCACCACATTTTTAAATTCTCGATCAACATGGCTACAGTACCGTAACTGGTAAATTACCCTACTGCGAAATGAGTTACAAGTATGAGTATTCATCCCCTGCTGATAACCCCTTGCTCTCACCTGATTCCTCTTCACTTGGCTCAAGACATCAACTGGATACAGTCCCCAGGCACTCAGCTGTTCGAATAGTTCGTGTGTACACGAATCGACCGCATCACTGCAAGTGTCCCCTTTCTCCCTCCATATTCCTCTATTCCCCCCTTTCTTTATTCCCCTCCATTTCTACCTCAAACTCGCACTTTCCCCCTTCGCTCCGAGGAATGCAATGGGTACTTCTTCGACCGAGAGATACGCTCGTTTGATGGGTCCCAACACTGAAAGTAACGGATACCCCTCAGGTAACCATCTTGGCTCCCATTCCCGTCTTCCCTCCATTCCCTCCCAACTCACTCATCGTGTCATTCCTCTCAGTCAGTCCAAGTGCAGTAATCGTCCGAGAGACCATATCAGCGATAATCGGATGCTTCTCAACGTGAACACGAAGGGGAGCCTGGACAATGGAGAGGGTACTGTAGTCTTTGGAAGGACTACACTCTAGTCTACGAGAAAGAGAGAGGAAAGGGGAAGAGAATCGTAAACTGACGGCAACTGCGGGTTGAGAGGAACGAAGGGCACTGCAGGGAACAACTGCGACTGTCTTGACGAAGGCTGATTGGAAGCCGGAATAGGAAGTGGACGACGAAGTAGGGATAGGGACACATTGAGGAGTACGCATGAGTGGAGGGGCTGATAGGGGGAGGCGATATATATCAGGGATATACCATCAACTAGGATGAAGCTACTGACCAGAACTAGAAGGAGGGTCATCTTCGATGATAGTCAGCTTCATTCCTGGAGGAAGCGATAGTTGCTTCGCGGGTTGAGGGGAGGGGATTGTGATTGGTGCAGCATTACGAGAGAAACCCTGCAGGGAAAGTATATTAGAAATGGATACGGTTTGGCACACGGCATATTGATTCCAAGCTTGATCAACTGAACTACTCGTAGTTGATGGTCGTCTTTGGAATGCAAGAGATGGAAGCGGGAACGACCAGATGAGCATTGATGGGAGTGGCAGAGGGAGCGACGAAGTAGGTAGGAGTAGAGGAGGGAGGGGGTTGGCTAGACGAAGACGACATCGTGTAGGGTGAAGGAGCAACTGCGTTCGCCTGAGGGCACCAATCATCTCTTTGCTATTTATCGTCGTTAATTCATTTGCTGTTATTCTATTCTCACGGTCTCTTGCTACACTCATTGCACACAAGAATGCCATAGAAAGCAAATAAACGATAGAATAAAAGCCGATTGTCCCCTCCGTCCACACCATCGAGTATGCACTGTCCTTCTACTCACCGGCGCTAAATGCAGCCATGGGTTGTTCGTCGGTTCGGCATAATATCGATAAGTGAAGAAGCGGATCTGGTCGATCAACGAAGCGATGAGTGTCAATTGGACCTCAAGGATATAAATGAGAGGGAGGTGTGCTTATTACTCTTGACATATTATCTGGAAGACTATGCTACTGATTGTGGTTGGCAAGATCTAGGTGACTGATCTATGAACTTATGTATACCTGTGTACAGTCGCCTCTCGTCCCGCACTTCTGATCATCTCTCAACATTCGTTGATATCGCTCTGAACACTCATTCAATTACAAGGGAATAAGCGGATTATAACCAAGAAAATGGATAAACGTACGATCAGAAAGTTGAAATTTCATGTAGCTGAGAACGGGTTTCACGACTTCGACCATCTTATCAACCGTAGTCTAAATGAAAACTATCAGGCTACGAAATATTTCCAATTTCCCACAGAAACTTAGGCTAGCTATCAAAGGTACACCCACCTAACAACTAGTGGACATTCGTGGGCAGGGTCTGCCGGTATTAAAGTTACCGGCCCGGTAACTTTCTGCAGTGTCCCTCCCATACATAGACATCGCACAATTTCGTAAAGATATTATTTTGCAGTAAGCTAACCAATACATGAATAATTTTGCAGTAAGTTACCCAACCACGATACCTGCAACCGTGCCCACCTACGCTAGTGTATGATTTCAATTCTTACCACTTTATCCGCGAGAATCTTCTTGGCTTCGGGAGGGAAGAGACCGATTTCGAACATTTGTTCAACTACTGATTTACACGCCGTACGACGAGCTACACTGAAAAGGAAGGGGAGTGAGGGGGATGACCTCTTCGATGATAAGCCCCCTATGTCCACAAGGCCACTCACATCTCCGATTCGTTCTGTCCCATCGCACTAATCAACGCAACGGGCACATCGTCATATCGAAGGTACACCCGGAATCCACCGTATTCAGCCAATTCTGTAATGGGAACGCTAACCACCTCAAATGAGCGTTAGACCTGTGATCTCTCATATAACCGAATACCCCCCCCCCTTCCCTCCACTCACCAACACTTCGTATGCTCAACGTGCTCTTCATCGCAGTTGCACATCGATTGGCCAATTTGAAGTAAGGTAATTTTACCTGAAAGGGGTACTGTAGTCACAGTAGCACCGTAGTCCCTCCAACCTCAGGTTCAGGGACAGGTTCAGGTTGGGGAGGGGGAGTGGGGGGTCGGGGCGGTCGATCTATATCCTCATCTCGAGCCTCTTCTCCCTTCTCTTCCTCTTCGTTAGAAGGACCTAAGCAGAGCAACGCTCATACAAACAACAAACACACTAATATACTTCAGAGACACGAATACATATTCCCCCCTCAACTTTTCAGATAATGCATACATACCAGGAGTCTGACCAGCCTCTTCCCTTTCACTCTCGATCACAGCAGACTCATATACCGTAGGCCGGTCTTCGATTCCTACAAGTATCCCCCTCTTCCCATCCCCCATCGTACCCCTACCAGGAGGTAATTCCTGTCCATCGATATCGCTCCCATCGATATCTTCTTCTTCCTCTTCTGCTTCCTTCTCTCCCTCCACACGATCCCCTTCCTTTTCTCTTTTCTCTTCATTATCATCTCCTTCCGTCTTCTCCTCTCCATTCTCTCCTTCATTCCTCTCCCCTTCTCCTCCATTTTCTTCAATTCCATTAGTCTCGGTATCCTCTCCATTGATTTCTCCCACTACCTCCTAAACCGATACTTCCCAATTTCACTCATATTTTATCATTCTAACCTTTTCCTTGTCCATACTATGAATATTAGCGAGAAAAGATTCGAGATCTGCATCTACTTCCGTATCTCCAGCGTCTCCTCTCTGAACATTTCATGGACGGATCAAAGTGCGCCTCTCGACATTAAACAAACATACGAATCTCTTGGAGGGGGGTCCATCGTCAGAGTGAACTGCGTACACTTCTTCAACACTCACAGCACTTTTGGAAACCACCTCAACATACCATTAATCACAAATACCAAGTCCACTTATTTATTGCTTGCTCTTGGAAAATATGAAAGAAGAGAACATTTCAGGTCGACCAAACCAACACGCATACTTAAGTCGCACCTTTGCATTGGTCTCCCCGTTGTCCGTTTCCTCTTCATCAGATGCATAATCAGCCAGATTAGCCAGTCCTTCCCCCACAATACTCTCCATTCTGAACCCCCTTATCACCGGTCTCCTATAACTCTCCGCATAAGATACTTTCCGTGGTCGAGACCACTATTCAAGACAAGGAAACAACCAGATGAGAACAACCATCTTTATCTCATTTAATAAGAAATGCGGTAAAATCTATTAACGATTAACATAAAAACGGAGATTAAAGCTTGAAGCCAAAGGGAATGCAGTCCTTGATTAAGTAACAGCCTTGTAAATCTCGTTGAACTCCTTCTTCCAATGAGCATTGCCCACCATGAGATGAACCCTCTTGTCCGATACCCTCACCACCTTCGCAGTGCTCCACTTGCCCGTCTTCATATCCTGTGCCACGACCACTTCTTCCTTCTTCAACTTCTTCGCCTCGGATGCCTTCAACTGTCGGAAACACGTGCTTCCTACTTGCACGATGACTTGAACACTGTCGTCTTCCTCTTCCTTCTTCTTCATCTCTTCCTTCGCCTTCCTTTCCCTTTCCTTCTCTTTCTCTCGTTCCCTGTCCCTCTCCTTCTCCCTTTCCCTCTCCTTTTCCCTTTCCCTCTCCCTCCTCCTCTCCCTACTTCTACTTCTACTTCTACTCCTGCTCCTCCTCCTCCTCCTCTCTTCCTTCCTCTCCGTATCATCCACAACCCGTCTTCTTCCCTCCTCAGCTCTTCTCTTCAGTCTCGCCAGGAACTCTTGTAGATCGGATAGAAGTTGTTGTAGTTGAGGTCTTCCCATCAGATGGGCCTCCGATCCGAGAGACGCGATTCTCTGTAGAACGGGGTCGGCGAGGAGTACGGCCGCGTCCTTGGCATACTGTAGGTTCTTGAGTGTATCCTCGTTCTCCGCGACGATCCTTCTGATTTGATCCAGTTCGGGAAGGGGGACATTCATCATATTCGACTGTGCACCGTAGGGGTCGGGAATGGGTGGGGAAATGGCCATGGGAATGGATTGAGAGGTGGTTGGAGTGCCGAAGGCGGGGGTTGTGTAGAGGGGAGGGACCACGGGGGCGGGCATGGGGAGGTCCTTCTTCAGCAGATCCGTCTGGATACCGTATGCCGAGGCTACGGTAGTCAGATCCCCTCCGAACCTCCGTGTTTCTCTGGGTGCCATTCTCGTCTTGATCTCCAATTCGATAGCTGCCCTCTTCTGTTCGATTTCTGCCTCCAATTGTGCTTCCAACTCCGCTCTCAACTTTGCTTCTTCAGCCGCCCTTTCCTCAGCCAATCTTCTCTCTTCTTCCCTCTTCATCTCCTCTTGTCTCTCCCTTTCCTTCGCTGCCAGCCTCTCTGCTGCTTCCTTCCTTGCTCTCGCCACCGCATCGTACTGTCCAGGATACGAGGTGGGCATGGGCGGTACGAGGGGCTTTCCATAAGGAGGGAATCCAGGCATTCCTGCCATCGGGTTCATCATTCCATACGCAGCATAAGGGTTCATGGGAGGCATCTGGGGCATGGGGGGCTGGTTGAGGGTAGCGAGAGGGTTGGAGAGCATGGGAGGGTTCATGGAGAGGGGAACTCCGGTCATTCCGGGGGTGACGAGGGGGACAGCCCCGGGTCCGCCCACCGAGGGGATGCCGCCCCCTCCGAATGCCATGGCCGAAGCACGAGCCCTCTCAGCCGCCAACTGCTTCATACGTTGAGCCTCCTCTTCCCTCTGCAGACTCGCTCTCTGCTCGAGAATCTTTCTCTCGATCTCCTTCCTCTCCGCTTCCTTCCTGTCCCTGTCTCCTCTGTCGTCCCTTCGTTCCCTTCTCCTCTCTTCACTTCCACTCCGTCCGTTTCTTCTCTTCTCCCGTTCCTCCATCTCCAACTTCAACTTGTACACTCGAGCCTCTTCGTTCCCGATGGCACAATTCGCGTCGTGAGTCGTTCTCTTGCATTCCTTGCAGAATCGTTCATCGTAGACGGGGGCGTTGGGTCCATAGACGAATTCCCTCGTCGAAGCGATAACCTTCTCGAGGAGACCGATGGTAGAGGGAGACACTGTACGGGCTTCCATGATATCTGGAGGCCATGTCTCTGCAAAGAAATCACTTACCCTCGAGATTTGTCAATATCTAGAGACGAGTCGAGTCACCGCAAAGAGTAACAAAGGAATAAGAGAGGAGACGTACCGAAGGTCATCTTGGTATCGAAAGCGACGATAACATCAATGGCACGGACGTAGTCGGGAAGACGACGATTCTAAACACCCCCCGTTGACACAGAGACTCACCTCCTTCTGACTACTCTGCTAGACTCCTTTTACTCTTTTACTCCTCTGGACAGTCTTCGGAATGAAGAGTTTAGTCCTCACTTACCTTTACAAACTGCCACGGACTCACAACTTTGATGAGATCTAGTGTTCGGGCCTAGAAGTAGGGTGACACATATCAGCATGATTTCGCCTATGCGCGAACTACGTCGTATTCATTTCCTACATGGTGAATCAAAGCTTCAACAACAATAACTGTATTTTCCCTCTTCCTTTAACAAACTCCAGACGTTCCTGAAAACTGAAAGCTAAAAATAGAAAAAGACATTGCTTCTCATAATATTATTCATATTTTACCTTACTGTGATTGCCGAGCGCTCCTTCCGAAATTTTCGTTCCATTTAGGAGGGGAATAGGTGAGATGAAGGATATGACGGGCAAGGTATAGTGTGACGGTTCATCTTTCCTTGGTACGAGCTTCCTTAACCAGTCCTGGCATCTCTAGTGGAGCAACTTGTTGTTGAGAAATGAAGCGCTTCTTGTAGTTGGTCAGTGTTCCTCCACTTGAACCGAGGTGCACCAGCAGTACGACGAGTATTATATTTCCTTCAGCAGCTTTGCCCTTCTTCTATTCTCCCGATCTTGTCCACTAAAGAGATGGGCACGTATCATCATTCATGGCTCACTCGCGGGAAGAATAATGTCACCGTATTTCCTTCTTCATCCTATAAATCCTCGTACCTGTCAATTCTCCAGACGTGCACGCACAAAACACGAAATGATAACCAAATTTCCCTAATAAAGCATAATTATTGACATGACACCCAATCGTCAATTTCGTCAAATCTGATGTAACGCGCATTAACGAATATATGTGTCACCCCTCCAAAAAGAGAGCTATGCCTAGAGTCAGAGACTAAAGACAAGTAGAGATAATGAATAGGCTCGCCTGCTCCAGAGTACTCCTCAGTCCGATTGCCTCGTGCAGATCCCTCGTGATCAGCCCCAACTTGAGCACCTTGTCCATCAGATCCTTCGCAGCTGCGAAATACGCCAATTTCATCCTGAAAGAGGAAGGATACACGATAGCACCGACTTCAAGTCCCATCTTACGATCAAGCAGGATGATAGAGTAGATAGGAGAATGACTAACTCTGATCCGTATCCAGATCCGAAGAAGACACAGGGAGGAAGTCCAGAGATGGTCATGTCGCAGTGGATGACGTTGGCCTTCTGCTCTTCTGGCAGATTGATGTTCGCTTGTTCCGTTGGAGTTGCTCCTCAAACAACAACCTGTTACTACTTCCAATCTGGATTCAATTTGATTAATATAGCAGCAGAACCGAATAAGACTTTTTTTCTTAAAACCAACAGTTCATCCCAAGAGAAATAAGAGATGACACTAACTTGTAGTTTTCTCGATGAGAGCATGTTTCACATTGAGCTTACTCGCGTGTACTTTAGTCTGCATCTCAGCCACCCATTTGATGAGAAACTGAAACAAAAAAGTTTAAGAATAGGACAACAGAACATTTGACGATTGTGACAATCTGCTCATAAATATGACTACAGAAATATCTAAGCTAGACGGTACTAAAATTACGATATCCATGGATCCTTATAATTTCAGTTGGCCACCTGATAGTAATTAGGATGAGTAAAGATGACTCCATCCCTTACTGGTTCTCTCATCGCACGGAACTTTTCAGCTTCATCATCGCTGTTTGAGATATCCTAAAATAATTTACTGGAATTTACACCGCTCGTAGGGTAAAAGTACTAAATAATAAGCTGATCTTGAAAATGGGCGAGGCAAAGGCCTCCAGAACAATCAAAGTACCATATCGTCAGGAGCGTTCCATCGTGAGTTTCCATTTCGGCGCCTGGAATGAGCTTATTGCCATTCTCTTTAATACGTGAATCGAACCAAACCAACAAACCCTCGTTATTCTGATACGTTCAAGAACAAAAAGTGACCTGGAATCTCTCGATTCCCGCGACATGCTTCTGCTTGTGCGGGCACCGGCAGCTTAGAGCCTACAACATAGCTTTTAGAGCTAGCCACAGAACGCAAAAGTTTTCTTAGTCGCCTGTAAGAACTTCCCCTCAATTTCTGAGCTAGTAAAACAATATTACTGACCAGGAAAGTTTAAATCTTCGAAGTTTAAACTTTTATTGGTGGTAGACCACAGTAGGCATTTCCAGAACCATCAAAAGTTGGTTA
Organism: Micoletzkya japonica; assembly: GCA_900490955.1. Lineage (NCBI taxonomy): Eukaryota > Metazoa > Nematoda > Chromadorea > Rhabditida > Diplogasteridae > Micoletzkya > Micoletzkya japonica. Next base: position 471,550 of record LS867100.1, on the reverse strand, counting down.
TGCGTCTATTCACTAGTCTATTGACACAATAACATGGCATACTCAAAGAAATTTAACATGGAAAAGCCTAGCTTTTCCTCAGAGAAAGGTCCGTGCCCGGTGGTGCATCGAGAGCACTACTGAACCATCTCGCTAAACACCGTAAGTTTACTGTAGTCTTTTCCAAATTTTTGCAAACAGGTTAATAATATTTTGTTGTTTTGACAAAAAAACTCGTTATCAATAAAACGATAAAAAGTAAACTAAACATATAAATCACTTGCTACTCTGTTATTTTAACTTACTTGATTTATGCAGTTTTCAAGCTCTAAAATCCGGACCGGTTATCTGAACACAGTAATTATAATAGCAGTAAGACTCCACAGTACTCCGTTTCTTTTCCATATTTTTCAATTCAATGATTCAAACCACTGGAAACTGAAACTTTAACTCCTCATCTGCTATAAAGCATGATCGCTTTTCAAATTTAAAGAATATTCAAAATGCTTGGTGTAGTGCTCCAGTTTCACCTGTTATAATCATAGGATATGGGAGCTAGCTTTATTTAAAACATGCACATAGAAAGGAATACACGATTCATCTTCGGCTGGAATATCGATTAGTGAAGAAGGGGAGAAGTTAAAGCTGGGTGGACCTTGTTACAGATATGGAGAATGAATGATACAAACGAGAAAAGGGGAATGGGGCAAGGATACTATGATGGGTATAAACTGTGACTGATGGCTTATGAAAGAAATAAGTGAGATCGAGGGAAGAGTGAAGGACTACCAACAATATCCAAGTAATTGAGGGGGATGAGAAGACCAGGGAGGGAATATCACAAGCGAAAGAGAAAGAAACATGATGGGGACGTCAGCTAATTGCATAGAACTGGCACAGAGGTAGTACAATCGATTACGACTTTTTACAAATAGAAAGCATGAATGTAAATAATATATTGTGACATGGGAAGTCTATAAAACGTGATCACAGGAATCATTACAGGGGGGGGGGGGGCATGATGTACAGTACAGCAAGTGAATGGAATAAGCAGAGATGACAGCACTCGGAAAGGAGATAAAGGAAGGATAAAGAATGAGGAGATTTACTCATCGAAGAGGTGATCTTGGAAGATGAGACGGACGAAGGGTTTGTCCGTTGCGAGAAGAGTCGTACAGAAGGGACAGACGGGATAGAAGGAATTCGTGCCGTGGGGGAGGGGAATCGCAGACCAGTATCTGAAGGGACGGGATCACCACGTTTGACCAGTCAGCCTTCCGAAATTGCGAATGTCTCTGCATCTCTCCAATTTCCATGCTCTCTCGCCTCCACTCTCTTAATTTGCATACAATCTATTCTACGCAGCATAACTTTGTGTTCCTGCTAAGAGAGGCCCACCAAAGCACAACAGACGCCTTATCTCATAGGTATAACCAGAAGGGAAAGAGGGAATGAGTAGACATACCGGACAGTGAGTAGACTGGCCACGTGACCGCAGGGATTGAATGCGTGATCGAGTGACCCCGAGTCCAGATGGAAGGTAGGCTGCATCCCCATTGTCAACTGAACTACCTTCTCAAACGATGACAAGTCAAGGCACGAAGACATAGCATGAGGAATCTAGTCAACCTTATACACGCATGCCAAACCTTGTGATATGCGTACCTGAATGACCCTCTCGCTCTCGACCAGACAGATGGGACACTTGTGTAGAGAGTTGCCCATGTGTCCGGTGTGCTGGCCCCATTTGTGCTTCCCTTGCACGTGTCCACACTCCATGTACACCTCAACACGCATTCCTCATCTCCTTATCTCCTAATCCCACTCTTCTATTCCTTATTTACTCTTCCTCCCACCTCCATAATAAAGAACCCTCCCAACCACAACCTACATAAGGTTGTCTACTGCTGGGAGTCCGACTGGACGTCTTCTTCCGAGGGATTATCAACGTGTTCAGATTGACAGGACACTGTGGCTTGCCGGCGTTCAGTTCATTCAGAGCTCGCTCAAGGGAATGCATATCGATTACAAGTATTACATCATCGATAGTAAGGGTTGCAAACAAAGCTGCGAACCCTCTGTGTACTCACAGAGTACTCTACCAACCTCCAGGTCAACGGCACTCGGCGATTTCTCCAATCCCTCTGCTGATCTCCACAGAAGAGTGGCTCCGCACAAATCGATAAGAGTTCCGTCCTGCAGATCACGTACAGTAATCATACCGTTTGGTTAAATGAAGGATAAAACTGATAATAAAATTATGGAAGTATCGACATGAGTAGACAAATATAATCGCTAACAAGAGAAGAACGAGCAACAAAGTAACCTGTAGCATATTGCTCTCCTCTGGACAGAGACTTCCCCTCACATTGCTGCTTCTCGTCTCTCGAAGGGAATATATGTCTCCGTCGACCGACACCTGCGAAGCAATCGTACTGTTCTATACATTGACAAGGTCTCATACATGGGCTGATCTTGTCCTAACATTGCTCCCTTGCATAATTACGGAAAATTAAACGCAGCCATCTTTACAATTGTTTTGTACTACAACTTTGTGGTGCAGGCACCGATCCTAACGTCAGATCGGACAACCGCACCCGTGTATGCAAGGACTGCTGATGACTGGTTGCTGTCGCGTTTCCCAAACATACAGATCGAGCTATTTACCAAGTTATCCAAGAAAACTGCAACCGTGCCCACATATGCACAATTCACACATAATTACAATACCATCCCAGTCGGACTACAGTACCCCTCCAGTCTCACCTCTCTCCATACATACATCTTCTTGGCCTTTTCCTTCGAGTCGTCTTCATCACTCGATTCCTCCATCTGTAATAAACCCTCCTCTTTTCCCTCAATTCTAGGGAGCGGGAAACGGACAATTTTCATGGCTGTGTTTCACAAGCTTGCCGATAATGATAATAGCCGTTTATAAAGAGACGTGAAACGTAACCGAAAACTAAGTCCGCTTCCAGCTCACTACTCATTGTCAATTCGCTTCCATTCCTTCTTCTACTTCTCTCTTCTTCATTCAACCCTCTTCCCCTCTCAACTTACCATTGTCCTATCCGGGTGTAATATAAGTATTCCATTAGTAGTTAGTCCATCCATATCTTTGTTATTCTTTGTCCATTTGCTCGCCTTTTCCTACAAAGTACACACTACACCGCTAGTACATAGGATGATTAGGAAGCCTTTAGATGAGATAGTGACATACCCCGAGGAATATATTGCGAATGTTATCGAATCCCGCAGCATACAAATAGGCTTTTGAGGGGTTTTCTCTGTCGACGATTATGCGACACGCGTAGCGAGAGATTGTAGAGGAAATCGGACGGCAACTCTCCTTTTTAGTCGAATGAGCGGAACCTTTAAAGATACGGTATACTCCATACTGTACTACCTCTTCCCCCTTCACTCAACACTCGCTAAGAATAGAAAAAGTGTCATGGAAAGGGAAACATTCTAAGATGGACAATCAAGATGAAGATAGAAATCTGCAAGTTTTGCAGGGGAACTCTCACCTGCCGCAGTAGATGCAATCTGAGTATCGACAACGGTGAAGTCGATTTGGTCTTCCGAGGAGCGACCGATCTGAATGAGAAGTCTTCAACCAATGGCCCTCCATTCCACCCCTCACAGTACTCCCCTTAATCCATACCCACTATCACTCTTCCCCTCCATGTCGTCATAAGCACGAACAAACAACCCAGTCTACCTCTCCTCTCCCTGAGGGTGCCTTGCCCTCTCCCTCCCCCTCTCATTCCCGTATTCCCTCCAGACGTCAGTGCAGTCAACAGAGCATTATTCATAGCTTCCCTCTCCCTCCCCTCCATTCACACTGTCCCTCACTATTCTCCACTACAGCAGCTTTCCCTGCTTACTTCGTGCGACAGGCGTACAAGGCTTACTAATACCAATACCCCAAGGCATGACTACAACTTCTTGTGAGAGGCAATCGGAGCATGAAAGTGCATTTGTCCAACATTACTGTATAGTACACACTGCGCTAAGAGTTAGGTCAACGTAATTTTCAAACCTGAAACATATCCTTGGAGGGGTCGGATTCGTACTCGACAAGGATGGTCTGAGTCTTACTGTAGGAGTAGGAAACGACGTGACGCGTCGAGTCCATCACTGCCTGCACATCAATCACTTCCATCCATTCCATTCTACGGGATCGAAGGAATTAAAAGGAATCGAAGGAAGTAAACTCACAGGTGCTTGGGTAGCAGGCAAGTTGACTGCAGTGACTGAAGCCTTCTTCACTCCATTCCCCACCTTAAGCATTCATATATGGAAGAAGTTTCGGGCGTTAAGATGGGTGCATGCTCCATAGAATTCTAACACTAAACGCTTGACAGGGTAGTCACTTTTGCTTTTGCTTAACTGTGTAGGACAGTCTGTAAAGACTATCTGGTGTAGACTATCCCTCCCTCCATCCCCCCTTACCTTCTTCCTACAAACTTCGAACTTGCACGGTTGTTTCCGACTGCCAGATTGTTCCGATGGACCGTTGTATCTGTAAATAACGATGAAGATGCCAATATCAAATGAATCAGCGAACGGAGAATGGTACGTACGGCATACATTATGTTTCGAAGAATATGCATACTACAAAAACATACACTTCTTTTATCTTGCTTTTCCAATAACTTGGTAATACCAAAACTATCTAATGAGATGTTATGGATCTATTAACACTGATCCAAATGCTAACTATGTGTGATGCTGGTCACTGGATAAGTCTAATTACAAAGAGTCTAATCGCAAGTCTATCACACTCAAAGCAGATAAGACACAAGGGTTCTCCATACACGGCCGTCTAGACAAGAGGAGAATAAGTCTACTAACCCGAGTAGAATGAGTTCTCCGTACTTTCCCTCGATATTCCGTACTCGTCCGATCGTCTCTTCTTCCTCTGACCACTCGTACATCGTCCCTTCAACACGACAAATCAATTCATTTCCATTTCACCTTCTCTTATCAATTGCATAACACGTATGACACGGGCTGACCGATAAGCCCCGTTATCTCCCAGTCATCCCCCCCTCCCTCCCCTTTGACAACACTCTCATTCCGTAAATAACGTCAAGCTACTCAAATCTACCATCATGAGAGCATAATTAACCAGTAAATAAGTGAACTGACCAGTCGAGTCCATGGATGGGTTCTCCATCATAATGGGCATGTCTCACCCGCCAATCGTTCGATCGATATCCCACCCGCAATCCTCGACCACCCCCTCAATTCACTTATAAGCACTCCACTACCTCCGCGGATAAATCAATACGACACGCAAATCGCAAAGCCCGAAAACTGTCAATTCTCGAGTACGAATGCAGTGTTGACGGCGGATTACGAGATACATACAGGAAGTGTGTTCGAGGGAAGGGATCGGAACGAGTTATTAGAAGGAAGGACGAGGGGTAACTAGGAAGAGAGACGAGGACGTAGAGGGGCTTACAGGGTCACAAGGTCTGCCTGTATACTGGCTGTGTCCAAGTACTCCAACTACTTGCCATTCTCTCCCCCGTACACCCTCATTCCTCACTCCCCCAGTGATATTATCCCTGCCCCCTTCGTATCCCGTTGTACCAGCCATCCACCATAGCAAGAACGCCTTCCTATGCCCACCACAACCATAATTACTCAGTGGATTCACATTGTAAAGCAGGTCGGGAGAAGAGAAGAGAAGAGAAGAGAAGGGAGAGGAGAGAGGTAAAGGGGAGAGAGGTAATAGGGGGAAGGCAAGGGATCAAATGGAGGGGAACAGGACTGGAAGAAGAACAAGAGAGATATCAAGAATTGTGGATACCAACTGTTGCTAAGTAACGAATGAAGAAGGATAAGGGGGATGCGAGATTGAAGAGGATTAGGGGAATGAACACGGATAGGAGGGGAAAATGACATGAGGGGGAGAGGGAGGCAGAGAGTCTTGCAAGGTACGAGGGAATGCCAGGCAGAGAAGCGAGTGGCCAGAAGGGGACTCGTGTAGTCCTTAGAGGACACCTTCCGAGAAGGGAAGAGGGAAGTGCAAGTAATGAAAGGGACGGGGGACAATTGGAACCGTGTGAGACAAGAAGCGATGAGGTCAATTGGGAGAAGGGGAGGAATGAGGGAAAGGACGAGGGTGAAACATAACTGGAGAGGGTTAGGGGGATGGGGAGAAAATGACAGGGATAATGGGGGAAAGGGGAGAAGAGACACTGGTACTGGCACACTACTGATAGGGCATATAGGGGAGGGAAGGGGAGACAGTTATTTACGGGGGAAGATGCATCACGAGAAAATGAAGATACAACGATGCAAAAGGAGAAAAACAAGAGTGGAAGGAATTGAAGGGAGAGAATGAAGACAATGCAATATACACATATATTATTCAGTACAATCTAATCTAAGTGAATGAGAGAGATAGGCTATAAAGGGATTATGAGAAGGGAGGGAGAAATGTGGAAGGATATGGGAGAAGAATCGAGAGAGAAGCAAGAAAGGGGGAGGGAGAGGGAGTATAGCAGGGAAGGAGAGTGGTGAGAAGACTGGACTATGCTAAAGGTATTCATGGACAAATACTCTCAAGATGTTATGGAAGGGAAGAGAAGGAGTGATGGTGATACTAGTGATAGAAGGGACTTAGGGGAGAAGAAGAGAGGGGGGTTAAAGGGAGGGAATGAGGGAGATGGATGGAGAGTCGATTCAAGACATGAACAAGAAGCACTGAAGAGAGAAGAGTCAAGACACCATCAAACGCTACCATTCACTTGAGCATTTCATATGGCCATCTTTCACATTCACTTCCTCACTCTGCCTATGAAAGGTAACCCCATAAATCGGATTCGAAAGGTCTAGTCAAGACACAACCTAATAAGGATGGAAATGCGGGCATTGAGGGGGTCTACTGGGACAAGGAAGAGGATAGGGAATGGATGGGGGGGGGTGACAGGAGTGGAGAGAGAAGAGAGTGGGAGGGGAGGGACAGAGATAGAGAGGGCATAATAGGCATACGGGGACAAGACAGGGTCAACCACACACTCCTCTCATATCTAAATCAACCCCCTCTGGCTATACTATTGTGAGCAAATATAAGGAAAACTACTAGCAGAGGGTACACTCATGCAAAGCTGGAGAGGAAGAAGGGAAGAGGTGGGGGAGAACAAGAGGTGGGGAGGGGGAGAGACGGAGAAGAAGGGGGTCCGTAGAACAAAGGAGGCTATACGGGTCAATATGGAGTGAGGTCAAGCATCTTTAGACTATGAACAAGATACAACAAAAAAGAATATAGAGAGAGAGACGTGAAGATGGCTTCAGGCAATGGAGAATGGAGGGAAAGGGGGACCAAGTCAAGGGAAAGGGAGGGAGAGAGTGGGTAATCAAGAGAGAGCACAGACAGCCAGAGCAAAGAAAGATGATACTTATTCCATATTTCATTCTTACCTAAATATACAAACTAAGTAATAAGACTGCGCGTCGTGGGCAATTAGAGGGTAGACGACAGATGGAAGGGGATGGACAGAGAATTGGAGGGAGAGGGGGGCTGTCCCCTCCGGGTGGGGGAGCCCCTCAGGGGGAGGAGGGAGTCAAGTCTAATCCAGAGAGGTCAACACTCGACAGTCGTGAGAAGAGAAGAGTGTATGTGGACATTGAAAGAAGAGACGAAGACGAGAAGAGACGAGGTGAGAGAGGAATACTACGATTAGAGATATTATATGGATTGGAAGATAAGACAAGGGAGAAGTGAAGGAAGAAGGGAGATAAGTGGAGTGGGGGGAAGGAGAAGTGTGAGACGGCTAGGAACAGAGAAGGCTACTGGGGCCGGTTACAAGTGGACACGACAAAAAGATGAAGAAGAAGGAATATTGGGGGCAATCTGTTTGTTCTCTCTTCATTAGAAGGAATAGCGATTGGTGCTGCGAGACAGATAGGGAATATACGTGCGGAGAGCATGAAGGACATGCATGAACACAATCACACTCAATATTACATACCAAACTAAATAATCAGCTCAAACAACGCGAATGCGAAAACCGCGCGAAACTGTTTGATAAAAAATATTGATTAAAAACAAGAAAATCATAAAAATTACTGTAACAAACTTTCGTTCTAGGAAACAGTTTATCTCAAGTTTGCAAATTAGTAATATCAGAAATAAATTTTTTTTATGATTTCTATGATTCTAAGAATTCTTTTTCAGCGTCTAGGGTAATTTTAATGTTTATTTATCTAATTAACAACGAAACAGCTTATTCAATACCTCCATAATAAAGGTTGTTCACCGCGCGGTTACGGTAGATCCGGGCTTCAGACTTTCATTCCCCGGATGCACTTCTGCTGCACCAACATGTAAATCTCGCTTTTGAAACGTGAAAGTGAGCATTTGAGTTGATTCTCGTGTTTACTTTGCTTATCTCTCCACCCTTGTCACCCCATCCCGTTCTCCCTTTCTCCCCTCTTATTCAGCCCCTCAAGATGGCATTTACCTTCGTAGCCTTCGCGTATCTCATCGCTCTCATAGTAGCGGCCTTCTGTATCTTCTTCGCCATCTACACAGTAAGTACAAACTGCTAGTCAGCTGCCAACCATTCATTCAGGTCATCTGTATCGATGAACTCAAGACTGACTACAAGAACCCGATCGAACAATGTCGAAGTCTCAACCAGGTCACTTTAATCATCCCCCTAACAATAAGATTACTACTACTTATGCGTGGACAAGGCTGCCAATGCATTGGGCAATACCATTCTAAAAAAAATTAGTCCCAGGTTCCTGAAAAGGTTTAGTTTTTCCAAATAATAGATCGATGAAAGACAAATTTAGTATGTTGATTGGCTTCAAAAGTTAGCATGAGTTTGTATTATTCTAGTTGAATAAAGTGAGTAGTATGATTCAGTTGGTGCTTCCGGAGTACATTCTCCACGGAGCAATGACTCTCCTCTTCATTCTCGCCATGCAAATCATCGCTTCCATTGTGAACATTCCCCTCGTGGCCTTCCATGCCTACACGTTAGTCCCTCACAATGTTCTGAATGTTAAGCGAACGAGAAATGTTTAGCATACAATGTTTTCTGTGTGAGAGTTCCTACCGAAATCAGGCGTATTTTTCGGCATCTCGTTCGCTTAACATTTGCACTGTTGTCAGAAGATTGTGCCCTATGCTCTTCTTCCTAAGAAAACTATATTAGACGTTAGATGGAGAACCACAAGCGTAAGATTTTGAAGTGAATCTTTGCAGTAGGTGGAATGAATTATATAAGAAAAGAATCATAGGAGCATGCATATATTGGGAAAGAGCACAAGTTGATATGCGTAAATATTCCCCAAATGCTTAGAAATATGTCATATATTTTGCCGGAACGAAGCCGTTCTATTAGACGACAGAATACGCATGTAAATAGGTATTTGTGAGTGAAACATGGCTAAATGCCAAGATTCCTAATTCATTTATACTGAGTGGCTATGAGAAAGATTATGAGCTAATTCGGAAGAATCGAAATTCGAGAGGAGGTGGAGTGGACATAGTGATAAGCAAGCTAATTAGCTACAAAGTTGTGGCGAGCAAATCGATCCCTGATCAATTCGAGTTGCTTGTGGTTGACGTTTTCCTGAGAACATAGCGATGCGTTTGGTTATTGTCTATCGAGTCCCGGGTCTATCTGGCGCTCTAAGTGCGAAGCTATTTGACGAAATCTCTGACTATTTGATATGTCCTAGTCCTGTGTTGATAGCTGGAGATATGAATCTTCCAGATATCAATTGGTCTACTGTATCGTATTAAATCCTTTCCAGTCCATCCCGTATCTTTCTTGATCTTTGCCAAACTAACAGACTTACTCAATATGTGAAAGAACCGACTAGAGACAAGGCTGTGCTTGATCTTATTCTAACAAGCGCAAATGGTATAATAGGTGGAATCAAGGTTGAACCCCCAATTTGTAAATCGGACCATAATTCAATTGCTTTCGCTCTATCCGTAGATATAGAATTTCCTAAGTACACCTATAAGAAAGATTATGCTAGATGTTATTTTGAATGGATAAACTGCTATCTTAAATTGTGCTGGGATAGAATATCTTTATCAATATCCTCAACCTTTTGATCGATACGAAAGTGCCTATGAAACGAGTTAGTCTGAATGGAAACTCATTGCCCTGTCATATTTTGCATAAGATGGAAGTGAGATTCAAGTTATGGAAACAGTATCAACTGTTGAATACTCAAAACTCGAAGAACAGATTTGTAAAATATGACAAGCTTTGTGCAGAATCTATATCTAAGTACAATAGATCAGTTGAGAAAAAGTTAATAGAGTCTGGAAACACTAGCAACTTTTATAAGTATATCAATAAGTCAGTTAATAAGAAGAATAGTGGAGTCGAATCGCTAGATGATGGAACGAGAAACTTTTGCAATACAGCCTTAGATAAAGCGAATTTACTAGCTGAAACATTCTCGACTGTTTTTGTGGATGACAATGGTTCACTTCCTAATTGCTCCTCCCATAGACTTACAAGGCCTGACTATAAGCCATGTGACCTCTTCCACCCTGCTTTTATTTGTGAATTAATCGAAAAGTGGAAGAAATCATCATGTCGCAC
>LS867100.1:420791-449276 GCA_900490955.1 Micoletzkya japonica | reverse complement strand
TTCCACTTCACATTTTTGACATCCAAATACATTCATCGCCATAGAAAAGGTAAGGTAAGCACCGAGAATGAAAATCAGGAAGGAATATATAAGTTTTGCTTGAATTTGCTCTATCTCATACTTCAAAGCCTAAAGGATCAGCGGGGGCGTACAGTAGAGACAAGCGAGAATATGCATTTGATAGAGGAAGAATTTCTCTCCAAGATAGCGGTGAGTTTTTTTCGATATCTCTTTTCAATATTTTTAGTCAAAGAAAACCTCCAGAAATGTCCAAAATTGTCTCATTTTCCATTCATTCTTCTCCTCTCTCCTCCTCCCTCGCGGGTATGCTAATGAGGGTTCATTCCTCGCTTTACCCCCTGTGTTTCTATGAGATACAGCTGGAAACGCGAGTCTACCACAACTAGAATCTCTATTTGTCTTCTTATTATTCTAATTAAATAGCAGTAAAAATTTCAAGCCTATCTCTTTTATCCAGAGCTTCTACCTCTGTGGTTAGTGAACTGGGGAACTTTTCAAAGACGGCTCAGCTAGTATCAGAAAAGGGAACATTGTGGTCTCTTCAGATGGATTCGTCTACTCACAGTGTTCGGTTACGTAGTCTTCGTATCAGCCCCTGCCATTTCCCTCAGTTTCTACTACATCTATGTCTGGGATCCTGGCTACATTCGCAAAGTGAACCCATTTTTCTCTATCAACCCCGCCCTTTCTTCAGTTTCCGAACGCTTCTTCAGTAGCAGAGATTGCCGTAATGAGTGGAAACATTCACAAGGTGGAGATTAAACATCAAAGGTACAATACAAGTTTGTGTCTACATCGAACAACTTTTTATTTGAATCTCGCATCCGCTAAGTTTACCATTGTTCCTTCTGTTATTAATATTCAATAGAACGACTCATCCTCCTGCAGATTATCAGATGCGGATTCCACCGAACATCCTGTTCAAACTGCTCCGAAAAGGTGTGCGAGTGTCGAGAAAAGATGAAATTCCGATGAAAACATTATTCTATGAACAAAAGAAGAGTGAGAGTTTCTCGTTTGTCTACCAAACAAGTCGTAATAATGAAGTAATTTGCTCGCTTGTAGGTCGAATCGTGATCTTCTACCAGACAATGACAAGTGTTCATGTGCTTCTCCGCCCTCTTCCACCCATCCCTCCCCTTCCTTCTTCTCTTCTCCCTCTTCCCTCCCCCCTACTACCCCTCCTGATCTCGGCAGTATCCTCCATCCCCGTAAGCCCTTTCTCTTCCTTCCAATCTGCAATATTTTCCTTCAGATCCCCTCTCCGATTCCTCTCCCATCTCATCGGAATCGGAACTTTTCTCATCTTCAGCCGAATCTTCTGAATCCTCTTCCCGTGAAGAGCAACGTATAGTCCCTTGAAGGGAGATCTCGACTCGTTACATAATGTTCTGACAATAAGAGAGCTGAAAATGTTAAGCGAACGAGATGCCGAAAGTTAACCCTGATTTTTGTAAGAACTCTCGCACGGAAAACATTTTATCCCAAGTATTTTGGATCGTTCGCTTAACAATTAGAACATGATGATTGCTGATCGCCAATGGATTCTAGCACCACAACAATTACTCACACTTTCGTCTCCTCATTCCGTATCTCGTGCTCAATCAACGTGTATTCCACTACAGCTCGATTCACTTTGAAAGCAATAAATTATCGTAGGTAATAGTTGGCGAGTCACGTACCATAGCATTATTGGTCATCACAGTGTTCCGACAGCAGTGAAAATGTTAAGCGAGCGAGAAGCCGAAAAATAACCCTGAATTCGGTAGGAACTCTCGCACGGAAAACACCGTATCCAAAGTATTTTGGCTCGTTCGCTTAACATTTAGAACACTGTGATCATAACTTTCTTAGAACTTAATAGTTTTAAACATTTTAATATTCATTCAAAAGCCCAAGAAAATCTCTATAAAACTTGATTTCATATTTTGTTTGTCACCAAAAAGGTAATATTCATTCATTCATTCATTTATTCTTCTTGACCGGGGAGGGATACAAGGTAAAAACGGCGAAGAATATCTGTAGTTGGTCGAGCTGTCCGTCTTGTGGGGGCGAATCGGTGGTTGGGCAGTTAAGATAGGGGAGGGGAGGTACTATATACGAATGTTAGAAGGGGAGCTGAGAATAGAATTGTTTTGCTTTACAATATAGTTTTTAAAAGCAAGAGGAGGCAAGTCAACAATTTGTTGGGAAAGAGAATTCCAATATGCAATAATTAAGAAGGCGGAGCCGAGTTGAAGAAGCGGGGAATGTGTCGTACGTGCCTGATCAATCCCTTGAGACTCTTGCAACAAGTAGAGATTGATGTGTGTGAAGTGCCACAACACACGACACCACAAGGCCTTATACGCACGATCGTAGGTAACAGTTGCAGATCTCTCTTCATCTCTCTTGGAGACTCTCTAAATACCTAATTATAGTATTCATTCCCGCTTGCCAGACAACACTTCCCAGCTACCCTCTTTCGAATGCTACCGTCAAGGGAGTAAACATGAGCCCAAGTTTGTAACAATTGTAACATTAAGCATAACTTTCTTCAATGTGGTGCTAGAGAGGAGAGTTGTGTCTTAGAACTAAGAATCAGAAGGTTCTCATTAGTGCGTATATTTTGGAAAGTGGTACAACTGTTTATAGCCCATATCAAAAGAAAGATATAATGCACTCGAAAAAGTTCAGAATTACTTCACTAGAAGGGTTTTTCAACGATGTCTCAATAAGTCGTGGAACGATATGCCCGTCCATGACCTTAGAAACTCTGAACTACAACTGGAAAGTTTAGAGGGCAGAAGAAAAATGATTGATTCCAAAATGCTGCTCAATCTAGTTTACGGGAAAACACGGCTCTCTAATAATACAAGTCATCACTACAATATTCGGGCTACTAGGTGCAGAGGGCCTGGTTTCATCCTTGCATATTCATGTAAGAGCCAGAACTATAGAACAAACAGCTTTTTCATGCGTTCAGCCAGAGCCTTTAACGCTGATCGTTTATCAACTACGTAATTATCGTGCTTATTGTTTGTTCCATCTAGTCTTTCTTTCCTTCACTGCTCCTTTTTATTCTCTTTTCTCTTTATTCTCGCGTTTCTCTGTGAAATCGCCTAAATATTATTATCTAGATATCCCTTACTCTTGCATGACCCCTGGCTGACTTAGACCAACAACAATCTGTCTAGATGGAAGGATCTTAGCCTGCCGCATAACGGTTGGCTACTACTTTGGGGTTTGTCTGTTCAGTTTTATCTTGTCTCCCCCAGCCCCAGCTTGTCATAAGAAAAAATAGAAAGAAGAGAAAGACTAGAGACTATAAGAGGGACTAGATAAGAAATGTGTGAGGATGAATGATTGTGAAGAAGTGTGAAGGCGGATTAAGAGGGAAATAGACAGATAAGGGACAGAGGGAAGAGTGATATACACTTCCGGTCAGTCTATTCAGCAGCACTTCAACAGTATTTCTTCGGCTTTCCATACATATTATTTGTTCTTATAGCAACATAGCAATCACATAGTCAGCCCTCCATTCCCTCTGTTCTTTTCATTCCTGATTCATTCACTCTCTTGTCATTCTCGTCTCGCTTCTCTCGCTTCTCCTTCTGTTCAAATAATAGTCCCCACTATGCTATATCACTCCCTCTCGTATAGTATCTCTCTTTCCATATTCCTATAGTATCTCTTCCTATTCCCGCTCCTATCTGTATTCTCTCTTCCAATTCCCTCAATGTTCTTCCCCTCCCCTCAGTCCTTATCAGAAGAGTCTGCTGTTGTGAGTTGAACCCCGATCGTTCTCTCTCATTCGCCCACTCTTCTCGTCACAAATGAACATATCAGCAAAGGTAGGTTAAACATATTTTAAGACCATTCTAGATCTTCGATACTCTAAAAGTTAAAGCAAGTTCAGTTCTGTTTTACACCTTTATCAGGACTATCAGTGGATTGGGGTCCAAAGGATGGGCATTTGATATAGATAGGAGAGGTTAGAAACTTCTTCAAATAAACCCACTCAGTCCGAGGTGACGACGAATCTTGAGTAGTCTCTTGATCCTCGATAGGCGCGTACTCCCTAGCAAGATAATCATAAAATTGTCATAAAAATGAGCTGTGATTTAGAAATTTGAGTCGAATAATTCGACTCGAATTGATTTAATTTTGGTTATATTATGGAGAAAGCAAAACAATCTTACACTCACAACCTATAAATGATTCATATATAACAATGAGAAATTATGGGATGTTTTTCCGATTCGTGAGCTCTTATTTCGCCCTATCAGCCGCTAGCCATAATTATCTGTCATCATTAAAAGATTAACTAGTTTGCACCTACAGCGTGTAAAGATAGCAACCTTCAGTAGAACACGAAGTCATTCAATAATCATTTCATTTCTGTCGGTTCGTAGGTGATAGGCTCACGTCACATCAACGTCATGCTGTCCTTTGACGTCTTATTAGTTTGAAGGAGTGCGCTTAGACGTGTCATAAAGGTCTATTGAAGATACGATGGTTCTTCTTAGTCTTCGGATTGGTATATTTCCTCGAGTCCATCGGAGGGTTCTACATGACAAGGTACAGTACAGAGAACACAACACTCTCTTTCACATGAACCATGGCACCCTTCAATGTAGTCAATAACTATCCATGCAACCCCTCTTGCCACAAACCAAACTATAAAATAAATTGAAATTTCATCAAGTCTTCTCAATATCTCGGAGGTTGACAAACATTTCCTAGAGAATCTAGGGATTCGTAAAAGGCCGTAAAAATGACGTTCAGTGCCGTTGTCTTCATCGAGAAGCAATTCCAAATTCCCTCTCGTCTCTCGGGTACCATGGTCTCAGCCGGTGACTTTGCCTACATCCCAGTGATCATCTTTACGAGCTACTTCGGGGGAAAGGTAGCCTCTTCCATATGTATCAGGCCATTCAAGTACTCAGGGTAATCGAGCCCGTTGGATCGGAGCTGGTTGCATTCTCATCGCCATCGCCAACTTTCTCATAGCTTCATCTAACTTTCTCTTCCCGCGCGTAGAATTCAAGATCGATTTGTCCAATGTCTCGGACACTTTCGAGAGGAGAGTGCAAAATATGGTAGAACACGAGTTCAACAAATCCTCTTTAGTTCAGGTTGGTCTCTATAGATAGGCATTATATCCAAGCCTATACATAATTGTTTAGTATTCGACCGTCGAGAAAGATCTCCGTGTGCTTACTGCACTTCCCTATGCATTCTGCGACAAGGATCTCAATCACATTCGCAACGAAGTAAGCATTACCGCGTACTTTCTTCATTATCCGAATGCAGCAAACAGAGGGAGAATGTCAAGCGAATCCTCCTTCTCTCGGTCCCTTCTTCATGATATTCGGTGGTCTTCTCATTCTTGGCGTAGGTGAGTTACTATCCTATTGCATATAAACGTCCATATTTAGGTCGAACAATGCCGTTCTCTCTTGGTCTTCCTTTAATGGACGACAACGTCAAGAAGAGCAATCTTCCTGTCTACTTCGGTAGGATCATCGTTGTTCTTCCTTGGTCAGCCTGTCTCCATTGTAGCTATAATGTTCTTCGCCAAAGTTCTCGGTCCGGTAGTTGGACTTCTGATAGGCAGTCAACTCAACAAGATTTACTTCAACTTCAATCGTATGTCGATTCCTGGAATATATCTACATCCGTTCCCTTTTAGCTCCTCAAGGACTCAATCCTCGCGATCCGATGTGGATTGGGTGCTGGTGGCTGGGATTTGTTATCTTCGGAGCTCTTCTCTTCTTTCCTTCCGTAGTCTTGTTCTTCTTTCCCGAGGATAAGGAAGAAGAAGGAGATGAGGTAACCTCTGCAAAACGGAATAAGTTAATGTTGAAAAATAGGTCGAGATGGAGAAACTCAATGGAAATGGGAAGGCTGCAGAACCAAAGTGAGTAAAACGCTCAAAACAAAAATCTTAAGTACTTTTGATGATACGATTTAAGAACTGAAAAAGTGAAATTGAACTTGGTCGACAAGCATAAGACGGATCACGGAGGACTGTCACCGATGGAAGAGTTTAAAGGTATGAAATCTACGGTAGGGCAAAACACGCATAACTAAACAATAGTGATGTATAAGGATCATGAACATCTCTGGATCCTGCGGTTAAAATATCGGTTACATCTTACAGCATTCTTGAATACGATGCTCGAGCTTTTCAAAGTTCCCATCTACATGGGATCGTGCTTCGGTCGAATTCTTGACGTTCTCGCATTCAAGGTTTGGTTAAGTCATGACTTCGATCAATTCAAAAAATTAAGGGCTTCTTCGTATTTCTATCCAAGTATCTGCAGCTTCAATTCGATATGCCTCAGCATAAGATTCAAACCTTTGTTGGTAGGGTAATTTCTTGAAGTTCCTCCGTAGCCGATCTCTTCAGCGCTGGTCGGTATCGTTGGCTTCGCATCTGGAGTTGCTTTTGGAAGTTTTATGATGAAGCGGTGTAAACTACAAGGAAGGTAGTTATCGATAGCCAGTGCTTCCCATTCTCCTCTTCTTTCAGAAGTGCAGCCAGCTTCGTCGCTCTCTGCTCTCTCTTCGCAGCTCTTCTCTCCTTCTCCAATTCCCTCGTCGGATGCAAGAATGTGATATCGGAGATCGGGAAGCAAGGACTGTGAGTGCGATCGGAATACACACCTCATAAAGAATGCATACAGTCAGAACAACTTCACATTTGTCTCGTGTCTCGGGTCGTGCCATTGCGAGGGATCTCCGCTGTATCCAGTATGCGATGAACAGGTGGGATTACTACTTCGAGAGATTAGTAGTCGTAGTAAGTACGACTAATAACGATGTTCCCGTAATCGCTATCCCTTCAGGGCAATGCCTTCTACTCTCCGTGTCACGCAGGATGTCCCATCGAGGGAAAGACCTTCAATGTCTTCAATGTAGCAGAGGATACCAAGGACTCGGAGGTTTAGCTCCTTCCAAGTTCCTTGACATACTTATCTTAGATCTCGTTCTCCAATTGTTTATGTGCTTCGGGTAACCACCAGGTGTCCCGTTCTCTGTGTCACAACAATGAATGCGACGACAAGTTCAAGCTCTTCTTCGTCTTCCAGGTACTTCCCTTGCACTTGCTGATATCCAGTCCTGTTTCTTCAGACAATTGGTGCCTTCTTCGGAGGGATGAGTGTTGTTCCGGGCATGCTCATCATTCTTCGGTAGCCTTCCTTTTCTTCTTTAACCTCTCTTCTTCTTCAGATCCGTCAAACCCGAACATCGATCGGTTTCTCTTGGATTCAGTGGCCTCGTCGTTTCTCTTTTCGGTAGATTCCAATTGATTTGTCCATTCCAATTGATTTTACTTTCCAGCAACTCTTCCCTCGCCTGTTCTATGGGGTAAAATCTACGATATGTCGTGCCTTCACTGGCCGACATTCTGTGGGGATCGAACCGCAGCTTGTCAATTATATGATATCGATGAGCTGAGAGTGAGGTGAGAGCAAAAGAAAAAAGAAGCAAGGCAACGTTAATTGCAAGGGTCCACATCATATATGGAACTATTCGGGTGATATCGTTGCTTTCGGATACGTGGGTTATCTACTGGGCGAAAGGTCTAAATCTCACAGATGAAGCAGAGGTAATGAAGCGAATACTCGTCCTGGAGTATCTAATTTGCTTTTTTTCACACTGAATAATCTGTTCAGGTTGCACGACAAGAAGAAGAAGGTGTTCCTTCACGTAAACACAGTCGAAAGCCAACACTTCCTGAGCTTGAAGCAAAAGCTCTTGAAGAAGAGGCATTGACTAGAAGTCTGTAAGGCTCATGGCTCCTCGCCTCTTGTTGCTGAGACTGAGGCCTTTGTTCAATTCTGCTGTCCATATTCAATGCCAATGCATATTTCACTCCATAGCATGTTCCTGACAGTTATATCATTTGTGCTAGTTGATGTTGCTTATCACTTCTAATCTCCTTTCCTGTTCATCCTCATCTCTCCCATTTTCTGTTCTTATCACAATCTCCAAAACGTCATCGAATCTCAATCATATTACCTCATAACTAGTAGTGTTGGCAAACCCGATAACGATTCCTCGGGTATTTTCCGTAAGAGTGAACGAGAAGGAAAGAAACGAGAATATCGTTGACCTTTATGCATTCAAATACTAGACCCGATATTCTCGCTCATTGCGAGAACCTGGCTATCTCATTCTTACCTCGTATCAGTCGGTCGGACAATGTTTTCCCCCATCACTCGCTTGTCTTTTCTAGCAATAATTGACTTAAACCGCACTTTAACGGGAGAACCGCTAGGAATGAATCTCATTCTGAGCGAGAACCTCGGGTGGAGAATGAGAGACCCGAGAATATCGTTGCACTTTACCTCATTACATACGAAACTTTTTTCTCGGGCGAGGAATGGGAGGGGTATCATTCCTGACCGAGGTTCTCGTTATCGGGTTTGCCAACACTAATAACTACTTTACCATGTCAACAATGATAAACATTAGTTCTTCGAAGGGAGAACAAGCCGAGAATCCTCGGGGGGTCGGTATGGGTAAGCAGAGTAGATGAGGATGGAAAGGATGACAAGCATTGCTCCTAAGAGGAAGAAGACAGACGGAATGAGTCCGAAGATGAGCCATGATCCGACCACAGCACCCACAATAGCCATGGACTGAAACCAAGCAAGGAGGGGAGAAGAAAGGGAAGATTACCAACCTGCGCATAAGCCTTCAGTATGTTATCAGCGTACTTGATCACCATCGAGATTAGCAAACCACCAACGGAATTGAGGGCAGTTAGTAGAAGCACCCAGAAGTCCCATCCACGGAACATTCCATCTGACACACTACATAGTAAAATGTAAAGAGTTGAAGAGATCACCTTTTTGAATGTCGGACCATTCGTAGTACATCATAGAGAAGAGCGATACGGGGAATCCAATGAGAGCGATGCGAATGTTCTGCATCCACACACTCACATTACTTCCCTTGAGGACTCGTTCGAGGTAGACTCCTGAAGAGTGGAAGCAGGGTACTACTAGGGTAACCTTTCTGTCGGATTCGTCATGAAAATAAAGTATATATCTATCTGGTAAAAGATTCAACTAACCAGCTATCGCAGACGTCACACACATAGTGGCCACAGCGAAAAGTCCGATTGCATCGTTCGGGTTGGAAGGACCTGGAACATGGAATATCCCTGATTGGAGAATACTCAGAGCAACTCATGACTACGACGGGTGAGGAAAGAGGAGCTTACCACTGTGCTGTCCCGCAGACCATTCCACATCAGCTGCTCCGATAACAAGAAGAACGAGAGCGCCCCATTGATAGGACGATAGACGGCGGTTGAGAAGGAAGCGCATGAGGATGGCAGTGGAGAAGATCTTGAGTTGATAGAGGATCTGAGGGAAGAGGAATGAGAGGGTCGAGAGGTCCACGACTTACACAGAACGTAGTTGCATCGAGATGAGACAGAGATATGTAGTACAAGTTGTTCTGTAGCGTGTAGATGATGGCTGGGAAACACACCTTAACAAAACACCGTCACAACGGTGATGGATCAGTTATCAATTCATTATCAAAAACAAATTGGTAGCTTACCTTGGCCGTCTCAACAGGATCTCCCCAGATCGCATCCTTGACATCACCCAAGAACCTGAAACGGATTCATCTCTTGATTAAAATTAGCGCATGTAAGTAGTACCTGATGGGATCACCATGCTCTCTAATGAGGAGAAAAGCACAGGCGCACAACTTCATAATCTCCATAACCAGAACGTTAACAGTCGTAAAAAAGGTCTCATCTGAACTACGAGAGCGAGTGTAACGAGCGAGAAGTGGCATACTGAAAGATAATAACAATATGACGACGCAAGGGAAGATAGAAAGCGAAGAACTGACCATATCTGTTGACTTGTAAGAAGGACGAGTGCGAGATACTTGAGACTCGCAGTGTTCTGTGGAGGGGACTTCATGTCCAGTCCCGTCTTGTCCTTCGAATGAAGCTTCTTCTCTTCCTTCATCCTCTTCTCCCGAACTCCTCCTTCCTCCCTATCTCAGTCGTGTCATCTCCGTATTCCGCATTGCGCACAGATCTCACGATACCCACACTCCCTCGCGCATTGTCTATGAAATGCATACCTAATCTATGTCGTCTGTTTTATCAAATAAGATGTATGTAATATATTGTAATCATAGCTGTTTACAAAGTCATAGAATAATAAATTAAATGTGCATACAATGATAAATGGCAACAGTCCCAAAAGGAGTCGTCTCAAAGCATAAGCTATAGATCTTGTTAGTCGCGAATCAAAATGCTTCCCGAACAAGAACAATCTTCTGGGACAAATCTTGACACGTTCTGCTATCAGTCCAGCGCATCTCACGGTCAAGCTCTTATGGTGCCACCCAGACATTCTTGCACAGGGTGAACTAGCCTGTTATTGTGACACAAAGGACTTTCTCGGGATGTAGTGCATAACCACTAAGAACATGATATGCATTTGCAAAGAACAGCCATCTTCCTGTATATTTCCTCATATAAACGCTTGCCTGAAGATGAAGTTGTCATAGATGAATCAGGTATATCTTGTTATGTTTGACTACTTGAATAGCATAAATCGCCGTAGTTCCACCACAGTTGACCCAGCCTCCAGAACACACTCCCCTCGTATCCCTCGTATCCTCGTCGCCCGCTTCTCTACCCATTCGCTCTTTATCTCTCGAACAGTGAGGGAGTGCCTTCTCCTAGGAAAGAAGTGTCTGCATGACCAAAGAGGCCGAGCTAAGCAAAACAAACACCATGATAAACTTCTTTTTGTGCCTCCTCGACCGTTCCAGTGCAATGCTATCCCTTGGAATCGCATACACCAAATGGACTGATTTGAACGGAACCGGAGGAGAGATACGGGCAAGAGTGAAGTGTTTCGATAGGTGGACTCGCCTCACTTGTACCCGTCCCCTTCCCTCATCTAACTCGATCAACAAGCTTCGTTCGTCAATTCCCGGTGTACCTCCGTCGTGGACCGGCATGTCCTTCCGTGTTCGGCCCCTCTCCCTCCCCTCTCCGATACCCTACTCTCTCTACCCTCCGGCTCCCTCATCTCCGGAAGCCCGTCATGCCATACACGGCAATCCACTCGTCCATTCCGGTCTCAGCTCGTGACAAAAGAGACTGTCGCCTGTTTGCTGACCATCTCCCGCGCCCTCTACCCCCTTCTACTCTCCCCCCCCCCCTCCTACCCTCTCTCTGCCTCCTCCCCCGTCCCCTCTCCTTCCTACTCCCTCCCTCCGTCCCCCTCAGGGATAGTCGCCGTCAGGCATTCTCATCGAGATGCGTGTGCTCCTTCTCTTCTCGTCCTATCTTACTTTCATCAGCGCACAAGGTACGGTAATCCCCATAGCAACATCCTCTTCCATACTCTCATTCACGTCTTATTCGTATTTAGATTAAATGTTGAATTCACTCTAAAACGCAAAGACGTTGAGCTACGTAGAGCCTTGAAGATGTGTGTTGTCTGTCTGAAGCAGCTTCTGTATAGTTAGCCTGGCGAGTGTGAATCCTTCTCGATGTTTGCTTCTTTGGTGATAGGAGGACGAAAGGTTGAACCGAAGAGAAGAAGGGAAAAGAGACGAAAAGAAGTCGACGGAGCTTTTGATGAGACGCTTTAGTCGGTCGAGCGAAAGGGTTCAGGAGGACCGTTACTATGCTCATGCTTAAATATAGACTGAAACAAGGAAAGAAACGGCGTAAGCACTCTGCAGGGGAATAGGATGTAGGATAGATCCGATGGGGGAACATGAAGTATGTGACCGTAGAGAGGAGGATCGTTGCAGGAGGAGATGGACAGTCTGCACTTGTCCTCAAGGCCATTCAACAGAGTCGACAACGACAGTCTTCACGAGTCGCATCGAGCAATTCACCCAAGAAGATCGTCGTACAGCAACCACGACCGTACGTACTCCTCACTTACTTCAGCGCATCATTGACAATTTGCATGGAAACTGTTTAGACTTACAAAATAGTGCATAATCTATGCTAAACGGAATTACGTCATGTATTGATGTTAGTTGATGTTAGTGGTATATGATCTGTTTACCATGTGTGTGTGGTCAGGAGGTTGTTTAGTTGCCAAAGGGAACATCTGCGTGCGTCCATTGTTTCAGTGAACAATGCAATGTTTGTCGTGTTGTGCAAGCATGTTATCCTGCACTCAACAAGACTGAAAAAGACAATACCGTTTCGGCATTCTGTGTCTGCTCCTCATACTATTCCAAACGTAATATGGAGAAAATGATAACTTACGAGACTTACCACATTAATCCAATCGGTTTACCTTTAAGAATAAACTTTTTGAAAGAGTCATTTTTTCTTTGCAGGATAGCTCAACAGAAGGCGATAGATGTAGAGGGACTGAACAACCTCATCAAATCCTTCGACAAGACATGGGTCATGCCGAAGTTGGGAGCGAAGGAACCGACCGGAAGCAACTTTCAAGTAAGACGATGGCCTCCTTCGGTCTACAAGGAGCAGCCTCGACAGGATAACAATCCGTTGATTCAGTACAAGAAGACCTGTGCCTCGATATACAAGGCCCGACCGGGGGCGTGCAGTCAACTGGGATTCGGTTCCATGTGCTTCAACTACTGTTACGAGAAGGGTGAGCTTGCTTCGACTGCAGATAAGACATCGTTGCACCAGTGGACATCTCAAACAACGCCATCGTTCAGCGCGCTTCTCTCATTGAGTGTAACACTCTATATTTAGCCCCGCTGCGTCAGCGTCTCTTCTTGATCTGAGAGACAGTTGACTGACTGGGTATCAGTAGCCAGCCACTGCTTCCCCTCCCTTCCATCCCATCCTCCAATGCATGTCTCTATTTGTGTTGTGCTATCAGTGTCAGTCTGAAGAAGGAATGGGATGAGATTAGTCCCTCTTCTTCGTCTTCTCCTTTGTCTCTCTCTACAAACACTCTTGATAAGGCAGTTGCACTCCATCCCCGTTCGGGAGATTCCTCACTCTCTCGCCCTTCACCCTCTGACTTTCCCGCCTTCTCTCCCCATCCCCTCCCTCCGATCTTCCCTCTCTCACCTCCAAGTACCTCGATCCCACGAAGAGAAAGAGCTGCCGATCCACTTTTTGCCCTTTCCCCTTTAGTAGCTTCAAGCAATTTGGAGGGTCGGGTTGCCCCGAAGAGAAAAGTTCGCGATGTCGAATATACATACGGAAGAGCAGGAAGAAGTCTTCGGAGACAGTGACAGGGGGAGGGGACGGCGCGTAGTCTAGTTGTGTACTTGGACGGACACGGCTAATTGACTAGCCGATAGGGACAGAACCAGGCGGGGAAGGATCTCTTGGAGGTGGATATAGATAGGAGAAGCTGACCATGCATGAGAGGGGGGACATTCAGGAGAGAAGGTACAGTACACGTGCATGGATGCATCGGATGCTGCCTACTGCAAGTCATCCTCGAACTTCGATGCTTTCCTCAACAAGTACAAGAAGGACGCGTACAAGGCAAAGGCCTACGTGCACCAGGTAAACAAAGACTAGGAGGGAACTGAGTCGATGATTGAAATGACCGACTAGGAGGGAACTGAGTCGATGATTGAAATGACCGACTAGGAGGGAACTGAGTCGATGATTGAAATGACCGACTAGGAGGGAACTGAGTCGATGATTGAAATGACCGACTAGGAGGGAACTGAGTCGATGATTGAAATGACCGATCAGATGATCTCCCGATGCTTCGCTACTTCCCTCTGCAACGGACAAACAATCCTTGAAGCGTCGGCTGGAGAGATGACTACTCCGGTGAGAAGAGGGAAAGGGAGAGGGTAAAGATGAAGGAGGGACGGATAAGGAAGGAGATACACGATGCATGTTGAGATTCAAAATGAACGTTTGCAGAAGTCCCGTGGAGAACTCGGACATCTCAAACTGACTCGGCCTCCGAATGGAAATGTAACGAAGCGAGTGAGGACTACAACCACCACAACGACTACTACTGAAGAACCGTGAGTGGCCAGTGATCACTTGTTACAAGGCTAAAGGGCTTCTTTCCCTTCACTCCTTCCAATGAGAACTGCACATTCAGCGAACTTCCGAAAGCAACGACGAGAAGAAAGGTTCCCGAATGGCAGAAGCTCATGTCCAGGAGTAGCAGCACCACTGAAGCTACGATTGTTACTACTCCTGAGGAGGAAGACGAAGACACCATCGAGGTCAGACTAGGGAGATGAGCATCAGTTTTGTCTTCGCGAATTAATCATTATATTTGTAGACTTGATCATTCCTAAGTGTATTGATATTGTATAAGGGGTCATTAAGATTCGGTGATCGTGTTATTGATATTCTTTGATGACTTGCTTGCAGACGACAACAGTTGACGTGGACGAAGAGGAAGAGACGACTACGACGACCACTAAGCCCGTGCGAGGAGCTCCTCCCGTCAAGAGAACAACATCGACTCTCGCTCCTCTCACCTTCCCTACCTTCCCCACCATCGCCTCCACTCTTCCCACTCTCATTCCCTCTACAACTACTGTATCGTAAGTTATAGTGGATTAAAAAGATCCGTCGGAAGATCATTCCGAATGTAGGGCGAGAGAGTGTGCAAAAGTGAGAGAATTAGACTCATTTTGGAACGGAAGAAACTGATGGATCGGTTTATTCCACTATATATGACTGTCATGTTCTAATTGCATTGCATTTTCAACAATCGGTTCTGCTACGGTGATACTAAATGGCACCATTTCCTAAGTTTGTTCATTTCCAGTCGCGCCACATGGAAACCCCTCCGTCTGTCTACCCCCCCTCCTCCTTCACCCGATCTTTCTCTCACAAGTGAAAGGACGCCCAAGGTATTGTTCTCCCCTTCGTTATTATCACTTCCCACTTCAGGAGGATGTCTTCTGGAATCGATTCCAACCCAATACGTGGTATCAGTCTATCCACTACTTCACCAACACAGGTCGACGATAGACCTCATGTTATCTCATGCTCCTCCCCACTCCCCACACCCATTTTGTTCCCACAAACCCCGCCCCTCTTCCCTTCCTCTCCTCTACTCTGGGTACTTCCTTCGCCTACTGCCATATTGGCGTTGTTCTTCAAGTCACAATTTGTTTGACATATTTAATCTCTCTAAACTGCTTAATAAGAAGATAAAGAGTGACTCGCATTAGTGGGAGGGAAGATGTGGATGGAAGGCCTTATCAAAAGAAAGAATAGAAACAGGAAAAGAAGAATAAGACGAAGAAGAGCAAGCATCTCATACACCGCATATATACTATTGAACGACTATCGAAAGAACTGACATGGAATAGTAGAGGGAAGGTGATACGGTTTAGTTGTAGGGTACAAGGGAAGTATTCCCGAGGGGAAAGCAAGGCATGTAACAGTAGTAGAGGGGTTAATGAATAGACGAGTGGGACGCGTTGAGTACAGTACATGATACAGAAGGGATACTCAGTCGATGATGGATATTTGTGCGAAACCCGTGAGTGTTCTCTCGTCGGCGATCTCAGATGGGGCGACTCCCGAATTGAGGGCGAAAGTGACTGAGGAAGCTCCGCCTTTCGAAGACTGCTCTATCAACTGAAAGGAAGCACTCTTCAGAGGCAGATATATCAAAAGCAATGACTCACCTTCTGCAGATTAGCGGCAACGATGACCAGGTCATGGCAGTCGATGAGTTCTGCTGTCACCAGTTCGTGAGCTATTCCCTCCACCGAATCCGCGCCTTTCGTAAAGTCGAACTTTATGTCGTTCAATTCTCGTTGTTGGTTTCGTACTCGGAGAACCTCAAAGAAAGGGAATATAATAGAACAACGAAATTGGAAGACATGTGTAGACTGAGGATATTGATATTCACACGCAGAAGACAATTAAACATAAAATGCGACAGAAGACGAGACAAAAAATTCAATTAAAAGAAAGACATGATATTCGTCTTATTAGAACATGAGAATCAAGCAGCACGCCTCGAGCCCATGCGCCTATCAAGAAAATAATAAAGTAATGTCACGTGCTATAAGCTGTTTTCTAAAATCTAAAACAAAAGACGTTCCATTTGTTTGCAAAATGGTATCACTTTGTATTGTGCTGAACCCGACCGACCATTGGATGAGTATGAGTATCTCGCATTCATTCCCTCATCCCTTCTTAGACTGACTAACCAGATTCAGAGTGTTTCCATCAGCGGCCGCCGCGAGGGGTTCTTCCTGTGGGGGTTTCGTCTCCCGTTCATCTTCGCTGCTGTCGCTACAAACACTCTTTACTCATTGGCTCATGCTAATTTGCAGAATAATATTGAGACGGAATTGAACAACCTCCCGCTTATATAAAATAAAGATAAAGAAGACAAACCACCTCTACTCATGCCTCACCTGGCAGGCGAATCATACTCGAATTCCCAGTTTCCATCA
This sequence comes from Micoletzkya japonica, assembly GCA_900490955.1. NCBI lineage: Eukaryota > Metazoa > Nematoda > Chromadorea > Rhabditida > Diplogasteridae > Micoletzkya > Micoletzkya japonica. Next base: position 432,863 of record LS867100.1, on the reverse strand, counting down.
GCTCCCTTCTTCAGCTTTCCCGATGCAACCTACAAGTAGAGTTGCTTACTTCGTAAAGCATCACAAGCAGGAAATAAGATCATTGAACATGGAAAAACCTTTTATACACAAGGTTAATGTATTTACGACAACCTTTTTGTGCTGACTCTGTGAGTGACTCGATATGGGGATTGCTCCGAGGTTCTCAATGAGAGAATGAACGAGATACTTCTTGTCCTTCGCCTTAACAAGCACACTTTAACCACTTGTATAATACAATTCCTTAAAGGGTCCCTCCAGGCAATATCTACCATATGCATTTTTCACATCGTTGTATGGATTTCAATGTCCTGACATGAGTCTCATACTCTCTCCTTTTCAGTTGAGACTTCGCCGTTGCTGAGAAAAATCTGTGCAAAGATTTCTCTCGCTGTCTGCATCTCTTCATTCCTCTCTTGTCTCTCACAATAAATCAACCGCTCTTAATTTGTTATCTCTTGAAATGAATGAGATGGTTGGAGGGACCCTTTAATTGTCTATTTTCTAGCAATATGGTATTGAATAAAATAAGAACCTTGCTGAAGAACTTGTACTTGAGAAGTTCAGTGGCAGTCGGGCGTTTGGCTGGATCTTTCTGTAATAAATATGTAACCATTTTTCAAACGGACCTTTCAAAGACCTTTCTCTCACATTAGCCTTCCAACTCACTTGGAGACAGTCCTTAATCAGAGTTCGGAAGCTTTTCCCGTAGGCCTTGTACTGATCCTTCTTCTCTGCATTCGTCTCCAGATTTGGTGGGTCGTTTTGGAGAGTTAGCATGAGCACCTCAACAGAGAATTGCAATCGTTAAAACACTATTTGCATGGCAAGCTGATTTTCGTGGGGTGGCGGTCTATCGAGAGAGTGAACGAGTGCACCTTCATAGGAGGATACTTGTGGTAGGGCGCGGTTCCTGTTGCCAGTTCGATAGCGAGGATTCCGAGAGACCAGATATCGGCCTTGAAGTCGTATCCAGATACTTGCTCCATCACTTCTGGAGCCATCCTACAATGAACGACTATACGGGGTTACGGTAGGATTACGGTAGAAAGGAACGAACCAGCAGGGAGTTCCTACGAAGGTGTGCCGTACTTTCTGCCTGGAGAGATCTCCTCCGGAAGCTGCGATCCTTCCCGAAACTCCGAAATCAGCTATCTGCACTGTGCCGTCGTCCGAAAGGAGAATGTTGCCAGCCTCAAGGAGTACGGTATCGAGAGTATACGGTAGTTGAGGAGTACCTTGATGTCCCTGTGAATCTGTCCATTCGAATGGAAGTATTCGAGTCCCTTCAGTACCTCCCTGAGTACGGTAGCTATCGTAGTCTCATCCAACACTCCGAATGCTGCTTGTTCCTTGCCCATTGCCTGCAAGGGACAAGCGGTTGATCGGAACGTAAATTAAGAGAGTGGAGGTGAGAGAGCATTGAAATTGGAGGGACGCAGACATTCGCAATTTCGGAACGCGGACAGGTAAAACGTCGCGCCCCAATTGGATAAGATAAACTCGCAACTAACCTTGATCTTCCTCTTGAGGATATCGAGCATGGACCCACAAGAAAGAAGTCTCATGATGACCCATAATTCTTCTTCGACCACGAAGGAAGTGTAGTAGTTGACTACATTGGGATGAGCACACAGAGACATCGCCTCAAGACTTCTCGTTAACTTGTCTTCATGTAACCTTTAGATGGCTACGCTTCATGCATTGCGCAGAGGTGTACAGAGAAACTGCTACACAATCATTATTATCAAACATGGGCACGGGCCCAACGGCAGGGTGATAGGCCATTCATTTTTTTCAGAAACGTAACTTCGTAGGCACCACATAATTCCAGAAAGCTCATTGGTAGGCTAATCAAGAAAACCTAAATGTGTATACTGGTAGGCCCCAAACCGAAATAATTGTCGGTATGCCAATCCACGTATAAATATTATGGATACTATACCTGGATCTCGTGTGACAACTCATCGACGGAAGTCTGGCACTTCTCCAGATTTATACACTTGACAGCGCATCGTTCGTTGCGAGGGATGCAAGTAGCCTGATCAAGATTCTTTCCAAGGGGGATCCAAGGAGGAGGTCTGTGTCCTCTCCCACTCCTATTCAACCATCACCCTACTAGTCTACCGTCTCTGATTCAACAGTCTAGTCTACCGTATCCCCACAGTCTAGTCTACAGTACCCCTACAGCATGCCTACTCGATAAACGGTAGCGGTGGCTCCGACTCCAATGGATTCATCTAGGACGTAGTCCTTCTTGTCACAAGGCCACGCCTCTTTCTCATGATCTGCCATCTAAAGAAGAGAAGAGGAGAGAGTAGACGGAGGCTGGTGAGGATACGGTATGATAGAGTGAGGGGAACACTCATTCGACCAATCCTCGAGATGTTCAATATATTTATTGATATATTAAGAAGAAACACAGCATGAGGAAATACTCTTACGATTTACAAGGAAAAGAAAGCAAACAGTTCACAAACAGAGTGACCCTTGCATATTCACATCTCTCTTCGTATAGTCGAATACAATACAAGTAGGAAAACACAGTAATATTCCTTCTTTAGCTTACTATGTCAACGTGCTATTATGGTGCATATCACCATTCAGTATGTATACAGTACAACATTCAATAACTTAGAACTCTCTCAATCATTTGAAAAATCCGAATAATTAAAACGTAACGCAGGTATTAAAGAGCACCAAAATATGTCAAATGGAAAGATGTTACCGAGTTTAATCGCGGAGGGCAGTGATGGCAGTTTGAAGAAGGGCAATCTGAGTCTGAAATGAGGGGATATGTTGGGTAATGAATAATGACTAGGACGATTAGGAGATACATGAGATAATATGCAAATTGGGCTTGGAATATGACCAACCTTGCAGTGTTTAACCTCGAGCTCGGCCAATTCCGATAGATTCTTCTTGAATGCAGCCACTCTCCTTCTCTTCAACTCCTTCAGTTCCTGCAATGATCATTTTCATTTCCGTTACGTATTTACGAGATAAAGAGGAAGAGTTGACAAGAAATCATGAATGGCATAGGATAAATGACAAAACTAAGTAATTATTATCTTCATGTTAGGAAAAGCGTCCAACTGACCGTCTTGGCTAGAGCAGAAATGTCCTCAAACTTAGTACACGCCAAGTTCTGCTCAGATTCTGCCTGCAATCATTCCATCGCTCTCTGCATGAATCATCCCTTGTCACTCTACAGAATGACATGTGTTTTCTATTCCCTTGTGGCCGACCTTCCTCATATTCAGGGGTCATCACAACCATGTGTTCGTTGGAGGAATAAAACAACTTAAATGCTACTGGTGGTGCAGCTAAAATAGTCTCCCCCCGAACCCAGGGATAATTCACCTTCGGAATGTCCTTATTACGCCCTCTAGCCCTCTCGAGGTTCTTATTCGCAGCTTCGTAGTTCGCGAGACATCTCATTCGTCGATACAGCAGGTCCTGCACAGACTACCGTAACCCGTCCACCGTACCCTCACTCGGTTAATATCATCACTTCCTCGCTCTTCTCCCTTTCTCTCTATCCTCTTCGCTCCGTTAATCCTTCACTACTTTCAATACTCTCCTACTCAGTATGCAGCAAACATCATCAAATTGAACAGATAGTCAGTCCATACCCGTTATGCTCAGTCAGTCATATATCATATCTTTACAAATCCCTGACAGTTTTTCATGATCTCACCCACATTGCAAAGCTGACAAAATAGAAGACTAGACAATTGTAATAAGCAACAAAGATATGATAGATACAAATGACTACATACCTTGGCAGCACTGGTGTCCCCTTGGAAGTAGACGAGAGTATCAGTCAACTTCAACTCTTCATCGTTCGCTGCTCTCGATTCCACCTTAATTGCTCACATCATTCCCTTCCAAATATAGCCCCATCTCGACAGATAGATAGTGAAGGGGCGGAGTCTCGACTAACCTTCTTCAACTTGTGCATCGCATCAGCCCCCCTCGCCAGTGTTCGAGCCATCGCCTTATCCGGTTCGGCTCTGGCCATTCTCTCGAGGGATTCAGCCAGTTTAGAGTAACACTCACAGACATCTGAAGGGAGTAGTCGGTTGATAGGAGAAGAGGAAGGGAAGGGACAAGATATGCGAGTGATATGACATATGAATGGAATGCAGTGCTCTCTGTGTAGAGAGACTAGGACGAGAGTCGAGACCGCGACGCATGGCGCAACGCGTACGAGAACCAAGTGAGTGAGGAGACAGACGAGACACAACCCGTACACTACACACACCTCTATTTCTCATTCCCCCTCCGTCCCCTTCTCATTTCCTTGCAATGACATCATTCTCCAGACTAAGAGTTGGAAACTCACTAGTCACTTCTATCCAACACCAACCACACATCTCATTCCCACCTTATGCATAAAGCCGAATGAAGGTTAACCACATACACCTATCAAGTGGATTCACAATATCATCCATGTAGTAAAGAAACAAGCATGAAGGTGATGTAATATAGAGGAAGAGAAGGATTAAGATCAACCAACTTTTCCTGAGGCGGACGAGTTTGTCAGCCCGATTGGCAGCTTCTTTGATGTGTGAGTGGTACTCAACGACGTAGTTCCGTTCGTGGTCGAAGAACTCATCTACGTCTTTCTGAATACGAGGGAATCATCGACGTTGCCATGAATAACTATAAATTGCCCATGAGTTCACAGAATTACAGACTGTCCAGCTCACTGAGTGCAAATTTTCGATGAATTCTAGCTAAAATGCTAAAAATTTGCGAGCCAACAAATACCATGTTTGTGCTGTTTCGCACTTATTCGGTATACACTTATTATCATCCCAAGCCGTAGAACTTTTATCAGTCAAACTATGCTCCAATTGTAAGCTATAAAGCATAAACAGTAAATAATAAACAATCCTAGTCAAATTGCATGCGGAGGGTGCACTTTGTAACGCAACATGTAATGCATACTATTTGAATTAGAAGACTGTGAGTGGCACATTACTCATTTTCAGGTCATTCACAGGCGGGGATAATTTAGATAGCTCAATATACGGGCAGTTTTCCCTTTGATATGTTGAATATCTAGAAACTCGGTTTGTTCGGTGTGATCGATTTCATATAAAGGCATTCGTTTCCTTTACAAAGCTGTGCACGAACACAGTCATAAAAACATTCAATTTAGATTTACCCCGTTCCCCGATCACTTCATGCTATACGCGTAAGCGATACATAAATAAATTTGTCCCCTGTAATTATTCTATAAAGAGTGTACACAGCATACCTGCCCCGAGAGAAGAACTTCGTCAGCTGATTGAGTGAATCTCTTCCACACAGATTCCATCAATTCCTTCTTGTTCCTGCCTCGAACGTTCAGCTACAAATGAACTAACTACGATAAGCATCATAGCACAATTAACAACTAACTTAGTTCTTATTAATAGCTAAAGTGATAAGCACACAGAAACGCCATGCAAAAAGAACTTACATCGTCCTCATACTGCAAGAAGATTTTGAGGTTGGGATCGTGTCGGAATACGGTATGAGCACACAGTCTAAATGATACTCCATCACGATCATGTTCCCGTTAAGGAATGGTAGGGTGCGCTACCAAGTAGAGCTATTATATATAGTCCCACCATAGTTCGGGTTGGTGCTCATGCACACACTTAATATTGAAATGCGAGAATGTAGGGTGAGAACCAACCTTTGCAGAAACACTTCATGCATTGCGACGGTTTTCTTGAACGTAGCTAAGTAGTCTCTGCAATAAGGGGAACTTATCTATCGAAAAGAGAACGAAAACTTGGATTCAGTTAAAAGAAGTAGAAGCTTTGAGTGTAGATGGTCTCCACTCACTGTTCCAACTCCTGTTTCATATTCAAGAACTCTTCTCGGGTCATGGTAGCCTCTCCCTCTCCCAATTTCTGCAGTTTCTCTCTTGATGAATCGAAGTCAGGCCGGGGAGGGGCAGGGGGGATCTTAAGATGGGCATTATTGGTAGATCTTGCATATGCTCATATATTTCAACCGCCACTACCCATCATGTCTTTTCCTATTTTTTCATCCATCTTCTTCACAGTAGAGTGTAGTGATACCTACACTAAAAATTGATAAAAAATTATAGAGGGCCAATTAGTCTTTGAAATGATTTTCATTGCGATCGATCACATGTATCCTAATACACATTATTGTCGGTCCTCGTATTAAAATTTTCGTTCCGCGCATTCTTAATTGGACTTGCGTTATTTAGCAGAAGTGCACAGCCAAAAGTGAGAATAACAAACAGAAGACGGAATCTTTGCCGTCGGAACGCAAATTTGAATGCGAGGATCGACAATACACGTTCCTTGACATAATAACCGGATGAAAACCAGGGGATAAATACTCATACTTTAAATTATTTTCGCGGTATGGGTTATTTTCCAGATGCGGTAGGGCAGCCATGTAAATCGAGAATTTAGTACAGCGGTGGGGGTAATTTCGCACTACGGTACGGGTAATTTCATAGTAAACGGTGGCCTGCGGGCGGGAGGGGCCCTACCCCGTAAATTACAATCAATTACTGTATTTTTTCCCCTGATAAAAACTAACAATGAATCCTGCGTAGTTCTCATTCTCGTCGAAGCAGGTGTGCAGCCAAATGAATTCTTCGTGTTCCCTGACTACCGAAGTGTCCGGCTTCATATCACTCAGAGTTGCTCGAGTGTGCACTGTATACTTCACCTGAAATTAATGCTTTAGTAGTCACTTCCTAAGACATACATAGCAAATTGTAATGTTTCTGAAATGTAAATAGAAGATTATTCTCTTAGACAAATGAGACGCATAATAATTGAATTTCGTAATATATTCAATCATTGAGAACCATTTTAGTTTCGCAATACCTTGTCATGGAGCGAAAAGGCAAACGCAAAAAAACTGTTTCCACGGTGCTATTATGTACATTTGCACGAAGACAAGATCACTGATGTAAAAGAAAACTAACAATTCTGATGAATTAAGACGTTCTTAAGCACAACCTTTTTATTTGTGGAAAAGTATTAATTTTTATGATGCCAAAACTTTAGAGCAATATTTCACGGTTTCGTACCGATTCCAGAATATGGAATGAAATATACACCCGGTATGACGCACATTTTAAAAGGAGATTTTTCGATGCCATAAACTGACCTTATCCCTTTCCGACAAAGCATCCGAGATATCGACTTGTATCGAGTTGTCGACATCCAAATCCACATTGATTTCCTCCGTTCGGTTCTGAATGGACGGCATGGAAGGAGTGAGTAAGCAGAGAAAGAAGAGAGAGAAGGGAGGAGTGATAAGACCAACGGTTCGATGATTGTCATTCGGTTCGTAGTGCGAGTCTTTCTCGTCCGTTCCATTCGTTAAGTTGATATCCGTTTCTTCCAGGTTATCCAGCGGGTTTTTGAAGACACTTTCCCCTAGTGACATCTCAAATTCTAGTTAAAATCATGAACAAAAGGGTGAACAACATGATCAAGTGATGCATTCGCGTGACGTACATGACAGAACTGCAAAACAACGATAACTTTGATCTTTGATCAGGTTTTGAAAAACTTCTAAAAGTAAACTACAAACTACAACTACTTTTATTAAAATCTACCGTATACCTTTACAATGAACGTGTTTTTCCGTCTGAGACACAGCCAAATTTAAATCTGTAGTTTGAACTTGGTCTCTATTTTTTTTTAATTTTGGTTTTATTTTGCTCTATATTTAACTCTATGGACTATTAGCTTTTTTAGGACCGTAATGCTAATAAAAAAACCTTTTCTCATTTTCACTTCATAACTACAATTTATATGAAATATGATTTATATTTATTTAAATATAGATTTTATTTGCAGCCTCGGCTCCAGCCGTTCTTATGAATTGAGTTCAATAGATGTGGCCAGTGATCTACCAACTTGGTGAGCGAAATATTATTACTTATCTTTGCAATTTTGCAAAAAGATATCAGAATGCTCTCACTGTTCCACGATATGAGAAGATATGTGTCAGGGCTTGTATATAAACATAGTTCAATATACTCAATATACATAAATTGGTTTATAATATGTGGTCACGGCCGTCCACTCACCCATAGCTTAATGGACTACCGTCCTTTCAAGAAAGACCAGCTCAAAAAGAAAATAGGGTAGGATCAGTTGAATCGTGTAATGCGTGCAGAATAGGAAAGGAAGACTACACGGACCCATGAGTAAAGACAAAAATTTGCTAGCCGGATTTTGGAAGAAAAATACAGTAGCTAAAATTATTCATGGTTTTCGCGTTAGGATTTTTTTCTGTTTTTTTTCAACGCCCCCGATTTAATGATAATAGTAAAATCTCAGGGAAAATCAAAGATGGGAAGACAATAAGACACATGTCGGCGTTTACGAGCTGCGCGAAATCATAGAGCTGCAAAGTTATACTAACGATCTAGAACCGGAAGTGCGGAATTCCCGGTCGCTTCCGGTATTAAGTAGGGCAAACTCAGATAAATGCCCACATAGCTCTTTCATCGCTGCGACAGAGCATTTCAAGGTCCTACATAGTTGCTCACAGTCACAGTACATAGCTCTTTAATAGATGAAAGAGCTATGTAGGATGTCTGTCAGAGCTTTAAAAGCTATGTGCTGCCACTGCAGGACCTCTTTAAGAGCTGTTGAAGCTATGTTGAACATCTTTTGGAACGCTGTTTAATTGATGTGAAAGCTATTTTCAGTACCTTTACGTCTTTATCAGAAATCGGTTCAGCAGTTGGTTCTTCTTGTGTTATATTCGCCGTGGCGTCTCGGGCATATAGTTATTAGCTAATAAGTAACTATGACGGCAAGTAATAATAAAAATACAGTTTAAACATTCGGAAACCCTCAGAGGAGTTGAAAATAGTGTTTCAAAATACCTCAAATTGATTACGATCGTTTTACGTTGAAATGGTGAAATCATACGTGGGCAACCTTCCCCGCAATATTTTGAGAAACGGGCCTACCAGTGTACGAAATCAAGCCTACCAAGTGAAATTTTGTAGGAAATATAGGCCTACCAAAGTAAAATTCCGAAGAAATTTGGGCCTACCACCCATAATTCGGGTCGGGACCCACGTATGGGTGAAATGCAGTCGTTTGTGCATACGATAATAGTTCGGAAAATTAATCTAACTTGGCTACTTGCACATACCTTCGATATATCCCGCTTCTTAATTAATTACCCCAAGAAACGTAATTGAAAGTTATTGGTCAGTTCAAAATCTGTAATAAGTATTTTAAAGCAAAATTCATACCCGCTTTCGATCACGAAGCGGCTTATTTCGTGAATGATCTCCTGGCTTGAATTCTAATAGCTATTTATTCGATAGTTATACCCTATAATGGCTTCTTTGGAAAAGAAAAGGGAACGCACCTCGATCACGACAGCTTTAGAATCCTCATTCATTGGTAGGTACTAATAAAACATTGAAGATATGCTTAGATTAACAGTAGAATATAGGATAACTCAGAATAAAACGAAATAAAATAAATCGAGCCATTCCAAAAAAAGAGCAACTACATAGCTTAAAAAGCTATGTTATTGCGATGAAAAAGCTATGTTCTGTCCATGTTAGCGCTGCATAGCTTGTATATCTATTAAACAGCTCTTCGACAGCTACAACACAAGGAAAGAGCTGTTATAGCTATGTAGGACTTCTCTATGACCTATGTCATAGAGAAGTGTAACTATCTCTCACCACGTATGTGGAATGGAAAATTGTAATGATTACTTTTGCATTATCAAAACCATGCGCAGATTCCAACGTTAGAGGTTGATATGAGCTGCATTAGATCAACTATGAGCAAGTTTTTTGCTTGCTGGTGATACTTGTCCGGTTAATTGAAACCCATTGAATTTTGCCGAAAAGTAATATGCTACAACACAAACACATCTGCCGACGGTGAAACTGAACATTAAAGTATCCCTAAGATTGTTGTGCTACCAGGCATACGGTACTCCCGTTATCTCGTGATGCCGATCGCAGCCGTGGTCGGGACGATCGGGTACTTCGTCGAGAGAAAGTTTGTCCATCGACCCTCGGCGATTCCCTATCTGGAGACGTCGATACAAGAACAAAGGGAACAGCGACTAGCTGCCCACCATCTAGCCATGTCTCTCGAGGAACAGAGAAGTAATACACTCAATTTGAACAAGCCGGTCTAGATTCATTATCATTTGTTCTTTATCGATAAATAATAACAAGAAACTAGCGACCTAAGCGGTGAGGTGACTGTGGCAAAGGCAACAAAAGGTTATTGTACCCGAATAACATGAAAGATTAGTTGAGCAAGGAAAGGGATGGGATGGATTAGGCAAGAAAGTCTTGGGATTGTTCAAGGATAGTCGTAGCATCGTTGCAAATGGATTCCCTTCGAAGAACTGGCTTTGTACTACAACTCGTGAGGAGGGTGAGCTTCATGTGACCCTTGAAGACTATTTGGCGTATTTCCTCTTCTTCGAGTAGTTTCGGATCGAGATACTCTTGTATCTCTTTGCGTGCCCTGAACACGACTGTGTTCATTACCACATGCATGGACTCACCTCATTCCAACGAACTTCTCGTCTGAGGAGAATTGCAGTGATGGATGCGTGATAGTAGCCGATTCGTCGTCGACTTTGAATGTAGCCCCTTGCAATACAAAGGTGTTCCCGGTCTCTCCGTCGTTAACATGTATATCGAGTGTATTGTTGTTTCCCGCCATTGCTCTGATCGCAAGCACTTCCCCCGACTTGGCCTCGAGTGTACCCTGGGTATACACCGTTGTTAGATCAAGAGTACCGCCAGTGCTACTGTTGTCGTTTAATATAAGATCAGCTAATACTTAGCTAACGAACAAATATACTTCATGTTTTGATCTCCAAGCAAGTGAACACAACGACAGATCAACGAATTCAACAATCCCTTTGTCTTCATGTGAGTCCCACTGACCTTGAATGTATTATCGGGTTCGAGTACTATCCGAGCACTTCCCTCCTCCTCCACGTTGTACACGACTCCTCGTCGTCGGGCCATGAGAGACTGTTCGTCGATCTGATCTCAACGGATAACGATTAGCTATGACGCAGTGAAGACACAAGCAGTGTTTGCATATGGATAGGGGATAGATGAGCAAACAAGGAGGATGGAGACTCTCACTTTAGTAGTGATACACACGTGCGAGTCGGTCGCGTGTTGTCGGAGCGAACTCGTCTGGGTTGAGTGAGTGGTGTGCTCGTTCCATTCCCCGGCCCCGGACCGACGCCATTCCTTACTCAAGCACTACGGCCTCTTCTCTAGTCTCAATGTAATGCATCCGTGCGCATCGTGTCCCTTATGTTCCCCTTGTTCCTCTCGTCTCCTCTTTCATTCGTAATCATCGTATTCCCTTCTTCTTCAGTTGTCAATGTCTTCGATTCGTCGTCGTTTGAAGAAGACGGACATCTCAACTCCCAGTGACTTCCAACACCGAATTCACGCGGGTTTCGATGCTGCGACTGGCCAATACTCGGGTCTGCCTAAGGTTTGCCTTTCGGTAATAAAGGATAGTAGTTTTGCGATTATTTTTATATCGTTTAAAATGCTTCTTTGAAGCGGTCAAAGGGATTCGTCACTAGTAGAAGAAGCAGATGCTTGATTGTGAAGGCTATGATACTTTAGCAATGGCAAGCGATAATCGGTCGTGGTCTTCCAAGGAGAAGTGGCAGGCCAAGGGCTGTCGTCGACCCTTCTTGTATCACTCCTGTAGAGATCGCATCGATGAAGACGGTAGTGAGAGGAGACAAATACAATCCCGAGACCAAGTGTGCCGTTTGCAATTATTAATAGAAGTAACGATTAGCCACTTCTACTATAACTTACAAGGAGATGGTCTGACCTCGGCATCGCCGATCCGAATGATGCATATACCATTCGAAAGAGCATGAAAAACTGTGTTGGAAAAGTCGTTCAGTTTTTGCTGAGCTCAATGGGATGGGTGCGAAATTTGTCGAAAAGAAAAATGAAAAATTTTAATCCCGCTGGTAGTTCGCTTCTTGAACCCTCGCCAGGAGCCG
>LS867100.1:346804-417807 GCA_900490955.1 Micoletzkya japonica | reverse complement strand
CGGCTCCTGGCGAGGGTTCAAGAAGCGAACTACCAGCGGGATTAAAATTTTTCATTTTTCTTTTCGACAAATTTCGCACCCATCCCATTGAGCTCAGCAAAAACTGAACGACTTTTCCAACACAGTTTTTCATGCTCTTTCGAATGGTATATGCATCATTCGGATCGGCGATGCCGAGGTCAGACCATCTCCTTGTTAGCTAATACGCATTGATTGCAGTCACATGGCCTTCCGGGATCAGTTGTCAGTGGCGAGGAGTAATTCTCTTCGGATGAACCCCATGATGACTGTTGCACCGACTCCCACTCCCTCCTACATGTGAGCGTCTTCTCTTTCTTTCGATGTCAATCATAAACTGATTTTGGGTTACTATTGAGAGTTTGAATGTGAGATATAGTTGCTTAGAATATCTCAGGGAATGGTTGAGATGGTTCTCGTTTCAGCGGTGGTTCATCTACCCCCGTCCCTCGTGCCTATCCATTTAACGATCCCAAATATGCTCCCCTACCGCTAAGGGTACCTTTTCACTTGCTCACTAACGATCAACGTTTTCTTCTTTATTAGTTGTACCGTTTGATGGTGCACTACTCTGTAATTGAATGTAAGAGGTAAGAGATATGAAGAGGTAATTAAGAGGGGAACATCAACGGCAGTGAGCAGTTCCACGAGTTCCTCTACTACTTCCCCTCCTCAATCCGAAAGGGCCCCTTTAACACATGATGAGGTTCTGAAAGGGTTTTTTCAAATTTTAAAGTTGGCCTTTTCAGTTCCGAATAGCTCTTTCTTTGGTCGTAGATGAGACTGATCCTAGAAGGGATTTGGAGAATTTCGTTCCCGTTGGGGAAGGGTCTACAGGAGTTGTTCATTCTGCGTTACAAGTTGGTATTACTTTTAGATATTGACCTAAATACTGCATGTATGAATTTCGTTGCATATGACGACTTAATTGTTTGATTCCAGAGATCAACCAATCGACGGGTTGCCGTGAAGAAAATGAATATAAAAAAGCAACAAAGGAGAGAACTTCTTTTTAATGAGGTACACTTTTTTAGATGTTTTCTTTGTATTACTTCGCAAACGTTCAACATGATTAAGGGTTACTGTAGGTATCAATAATGTAAGACTACGATCTAAACGGGCTACTGTAGGTATCAACTAAACGGGTTACTGTAGGTATCAATAATGCGAGACTACGGGTTAAACTGGGTACTGTAGATATCAATTATGCGAGTCTACGGTTTAAACGGGTTACTGTAGGTATCGATAATGAGAGACTACGTTCTAAAGGGGATACTATGAGTATCCATAATGAGAGACTAGGTTCGAAACAGGTTACTTTAGGTATCAATAATGCGAGACTACGGTTTAAACCGGTTACTGTAGGTATCGATAATGCGAGACTACGGTCATCCCAACATCGTTCGGTTGTTCTCGTGCCACTTAGTAGGCGATGAACTGTGGTTAGTGATGGAATTGATGGAAGGAGGATCACTCACTGACATAGTTACACATACGAGGTTCGTTCTTTGTTTTGTTCTGATCTATGTATTGATGAAATGAAATGGTTTTCTTTGCTGACGTAGATGGAATAGGTACACGACACCTTTTGCAGAATGACGGAACCTCAAATGGCTACAGTATGTGTTCAAGTACTTACTGCTCTTGCATTCCTTCATTCACACGGAGTAATCCACAGGTGCGATATCAGAATAATGCTATATATATTTTTTTGAATCGTTTGAGCCCTATTTCCTTTCCTCATTTCTTCTTGAAATCTCATAAAATTAGTTCAAGCCATCGTCAGTCATGTGCACCAAACTGGCATATTTTAAGGAATCTTTGAAAATGCGGATGCCGTCAACTAGAAATTTGCGGGTGCCATCTAGAAAGGCGGTTTCTGGTTTTTAACGCTGGGCGCGCGGAAATTCGAAAACAGCTAGAAAACAGCTAGTAGAGAGCTTTCAAACAAAAAAAAAGGGTTGTGAAAATCGGTTAAGAATTGGCCGAAATCCTTTGACTGGAACGACACTGGAATATTGGAGAGAATATTCCAGTGTCGTTCCAGTCACAGTGTCGTTCCAGTATGAGAGAGTCGCATTTAAATACTGGAATATTCCACCCCAAAACTGTTTTCTCTATTTAGCAACATTTCGCAGCCGCCTTTCGACTTTTCTAGGCTAGAATTTTATAGAAATTCCAAAAAACTAAAAAGCGGGTGCCCAATCTTTCGAATATCATGTGTTTTCACTGCGCCTTGTATTATTCAGTTTGTGATAGTTTCGTGACCTGACAAATACAGCATCCATGTGTTCAGTTTGCGGGGGGTCAAACTTTGTATTTTGCTCACAAAATTGCGGGTGGCTAAGGAATATTCCACCCCACGCACATCGCTGGCCATCGTAAAATTAGGTTTTGTCTTGCAGAGACTTAAAAAGTGATTCAATACTTCTGAAGAAAGACGGTACTTGTAAAGTATCGGACCTTGGATTCTGCGCTCAATTGAGTAGAGAGGTTCCAAGGAGAAGAAGTCTAGTGGGAACTCCGTATTGGGCTGCTGCTGAGGTGAGTTGAATGAAACATCTTTACAAGTGGTTACACGTTTCTCATCGTATCGGAGGAGCACAAAATTTTTCCTCATGTTTATATTATAGGTGATAACCCGGCAACCTTACGATACTGCTGCTGACATGTGGTCATTCGGGATTATGGTAATAGAGATGGTTGAGGTACGGTAATTTGACATCTTATTATTGCTGCATGTAGATTAGAGCATGTGATTTCGTGTCTTTTTGATGATTGCGTTTCACGATTCACAGTATTAAAAGCCATAGACTCATTACCAATTGATGATGAAACATAACCATCAAAAAGACACGAATGAAATGCTCTAATGTAGATGTGAATGTTCCTTCCATATCACCCCATTTTTTTGCCTTCTCCCAGTCCACTGTTCACTTCCTATAAAGTTGGAATGAACTTACCTTCCTGTTCCAGTGTGTTATCAAGAGACATCCTTTTACAGTAGACTATAGGATGAAACTACACCACATTGTAATCCATGGTCTACGAGAGAGTGAAAAGATAATTGGACAATAATCACAACAATTTAGTTTTTTTCTTAACAATAAAACAAATTACCGCGTAGAATTGGGATTGGGACAGCTCTTAGACATTGCCAATTGTAAGCGCTGTTTCTTCCTTGTTACTTGCGATAATGGCCAATGTCGTGTGAGAGGCAGCCAAATGGCTGTTCCTCTACCTTTTTACGTTCGCTTTTACAATATCATGCGGTGAACTGAGAAGAGAAGAACCTTGTTGTGCCAGCATTGCTGATTTGTGATTCCTGACAACCAATGCAGTATCATGAATTGTCTTCTGATATCACTGTAACAATAACATTACAGGGAGAGCCACCGTACTTCAATGAACAGCCATTAGAGGCAATGAAGCATATCCGAGATGGGCCTCCACCTACCTTCTCCCCTTCTGCACAGGTTGGGAAATCTCTCATCGGGAGAATAAACGCCAATTGTTTCCTTCCTTTTTAAATGATCACTGAATTACCTGAATTGTTAAATGATAGTGAACCATGCTTGTTCAGGTCTCCTCGGAACTTCGTTCTTTCCTATCTTCCCTCCTCCAAAAGGACCCCTCTCAAAGAGCGACAGCATCGCATCTCCTATCTCATCCCTTCCTTCGAAAGGTATGCCATGATTTATCTCATCTATCCCCTCCCCCTAGTCTCTTTCCCCTCGCCCCACCCCACCCCACCCCTTTTCTCGCTTCATCCTTTAGCCTATCTAGTATCATTACAGGCTGGTCCACCGGATGTTCTCATTCCTCTCCTTCATTCTACGGTTTCCCAATGACGCTAATAACTCGCGATACATCTTTTAAACTAATAATCATGTTTTATATTTGCCTACTGTTGTTAAGTTGTGCCTTCCAAAGAGCTTTTATACTGTATATCAGATGTCTCTCGGTGCTATAATTATTATACCCTTCCTTTCATTTCGTACAGTTTGGACTGTGTGATATTCCTAAGCATTTCAAATCTACTTACGATGCTCAATTCGTCATAATGTCTAGTGAGTGCCTTTGTAATTCAATTTGACTATCATCAAATGTATTAGAACGGTACGGACCGGGGTGGGTGTAGATCATTTCCGTTGTCAATTGTATCATTGCTTATCTCGTCTCCCTTCTCCGTTCATCCCCTTCTCCCTTTCTAACTCTTCGCTATCTCTCGCAACTTCGGGTAAAGTGATAGTCGGTGTGTGCAAGTGTAGCTAACCCACCGGAAGGAGTCTTTCTCTTCTCCCGTTCTATCTCTCGTCTCTCTTCTACTATATCCTTCCATGGTCCACTCTCTCATCTCCCCCTTTCACCGCTAGCCCTTCTTTCTGTCGTCTCACATACCCTACTATCTCTCCCCATCCCCTCGTCATCTAAGTCTCTTCTCTCTTATTCGTGAACCGTAGAGGACTCTATGCTCCAAAAATGAAACCGGTTTTCGAGAGTGACCTCTGCAAGTAACGGAAGTGAATAATGAAGTAGCATTTTATCGTCTGTCTGTCGGACCTCGTGTAATACTTAGTATTCTAATGTACAATACACGTAGAGAGTGAGGATCAGTGAGTAAAGCATAACTAGACTCTCGTTCAGAATCGGATGTTGTTGTCCCAAGCAGGAGAAGCGGGCTTCTTGCATACGGTCACGGCGAGCTTCTTGCAACACGACTGGAACCATTGTCCGCGGTCATTCATCTTGATGCATCGACGGGCTCGGTTCATGGAGGGACGGAATCCTGGAAGGGAGGCGGTAAGTGAGTGGAAGGCTGTTTAATGGAAGTAGCTAGAAGGGATCCTCCATTACATCCCTCCACTGAGTGTCGCTTCTCACCTTGCTCCCAAGCCTCGAACTGTCCGAAGGGAAGTCGGTCGGCATTGACGTACTTGTACTCCGATCCGAAGAACGCTCCTCCGAGCCACACTTCTTGGTGAAGGGCAGTCTCTGCAGATGGAAGGGTTAGCGGATGCACAGAGGTTCTGAGCTTACCGTGTACGAATTGGTTCTCTTCGTAGGAAAGGATCGACGGATGGTGTCCTCCTTGATACAAACAACGAATCTCCGAGACGGACCACGGCAGAGTCTCTTGCATCAACTTATAGCACGATCCCGATCCCGGGTAATATCGCCATCCTGGTTCACACGAATCAGCTGAGGCGAAGGCTGAAAGAGAAGGTTTGAAAGGATGTTGAGGATAGAAGATGAGGGAGGGCTTACAGATGAGCAGAAGAGAAGCGAATGCGTATAGAAGCATGTTGACAGACGATGTAGTGAAGGGTGAAGGCTCACTTTCCTTATATGGTAGTGTGATAGGAAGGGGCGGGGCGAAGGAGATAGAGAAGGAAAGGAGGAGAGGAGATGGATAAGGAAAGAGGAGTCGGAAGTGGAGGGAACACCTGAGTGGAGGGAGAGGAGGAAGAGGACGGAGGGAGTGTGATTTATGAAGTGAGATAAAGGGATTGAGAGGCGAGACCGAGAGGATCAAGAAGAGCCGATGGGGAGATAAAGGGATAGGTTGTGCAAGTAAGAAAATTACTACTAATGTGATGAAGAGAGATTACAGAATCGAGGAAGTGTTGATAAGGAGATAGAGGACAGTAGTCCTTCCTCGTTACACTGTTCCGAGTGGTATTACTCTCGTCAGTGTTTATCTTCCATTCTTGTTCCTGTTCCTCTCCGCTTTGACCTCTGTCCTTTCACAGATCATCAGATGCCTTCCCCCTCCCTCCCACTCATTTTCATCTTCTTTCATGCAGCAAACCATCAACCTCGTTTCGCCCCCACAAGTCACACAGTCCTATTGCTCTTTCTCTCCCTGTCTCTGTCTCTTCTTCTCTCGCCCACTTCAACTTCCGTTCTCCTCTTCCTCCTTCGAATTACTCGTCCATTAAACGTAATCCCCGACTGTTTCTTGATCCTACTAAATCTCAATCTCGTGTTCAATTTCCTGTCTATCGTTAACCGCTTGCTTAGCTCAATAGGTAGTGTTTCTCTTCACTTCTCTCCTTTCTTGTGCACGGTTGGGAGAGAAGTTGCATGTAACGAGTGGAGAGAAAAGAGAGAAGGGTTGATAGATACATGGCTCTACAAGAGAGCGCTTGTAGATGAATCTTTCTTGGCTAGTTACTCTGTGCGTTCTGCTGAGATGAGTGATAGCCGTGTAGGGACTGATGGGTGGCTGAGTATGGAGATGGACACTATGAAAGTGTATGCCTTTCTAACAATACCGAAGAGAGTTACGTGCAGGTAGTAATATATTATGTGAGACAAGTCTTGTCTCATGATTTTCACTTCTCACATTTTGTGACATTGCGTTAACTAATGCGATTTGTCATACTGATAAGAAGTAGTCGTGGCCAGGATCAACAATTATTTATTGTTACCGCATTTCAAGGAGGAAGAAGAACCGTTAATGCAAACTTGTGTGTAGTCTAGACACACCAAGGAAGTGCTGCGGTCTCAATGCAATCATCTCCAAGTCGTCGTAGACTGCGCAGTCGAGTGGTTGAAAGTGCGCAATTGTACTGTTCCCTCTGTTCCCTCCGTTCCTCCTTCTCGGTCTCCTTCCAATCTTTGCTCTCCCTCCCTTCCGCCCATTCCCTCCGCCCTTCCTCCCCTTCCCCTCCTTCTCCTATAGCCGCGTAAAGTCGTGTGAGATCGTTCACCGGAAATGTTCTGTTGTAGAAGAAATGCAGAAGATTCGATTAGTGGGTTTCAATGTATCTCTCACTTGTAGTGCTTGAAGGTAATGAGAATTTGACTGCAGAGAGCAAGGGGAGGGCGTGGAGAGGAAGAAGGGAAGAAGGGAGTAGGAATGAAGAAGAAGAGAGAGAGCGGCTTCATCAGATGTGGATGGAGAGACCTTGAGGAGACTAGCCCAGTAGACGGCTAGTGCAGGAGTGAGACACGGGAGGATGAACGAGGGAAGGAATGCAACGAGACGAGACATCTTAACATTCCTAGTACCTACCTCATCGAAATCGTCTCGCTAGCCGTGATTAGCACTGACCAATTGGAGATAATCTCCGTACATCTCTTCTATCTCTTGAATGCACAACGAAGGAGTGGATTGTATGAAGAATCCGACGGATCCTTCGATCGTCTTCATCACCAGGGGAACAGTCTCCAGTAGAGAGCATCTTAATAGGTGTTCGCTTTCTCATCTCCTCATCTCTCATTAGCTCGTCGTCTCTAGCCCTTTATCACTCTCAATTTCCGTCTCGCCCTAATACAACACCTCCTTTTGAAACTCGTCGATAGAGAAGAAGATACTTACGGAATAGAAAGAAGAAGGGAAGTGGAGGAGGAGGAACGAAGGGAAAAGAGAAGAGAAGAATAGAGAAGACGACGTCGAAGACGAGAAGGAAGAGGATTGAGTGAGAAGGTGAGGGAAGAGAGGAAGGGAGGAGAGGAGAGGATGGTGGTTGAGGGGGAAGAGAGGGAAGATGTACATGAAGACGTACTGTTGTCTGATGACGAAGTGACCAGCACAAGCGAAACTGAGAGAGAGCGTATTGCCTTCGTCCATCTATAACTATCTCAACAGAGAACACAACTTACTTCTTCTCTTCTCCAATCCGGAGATGATATGATCGAAGTGTTCTAGAGAAACGAGGGCGGCTCGGGTAGCGTTCGAGAAGACATTTGTTTCACATGAAGGTGTCGTGTCGGAAGGGGAGAAAACAAAGAGAACGGATGAAGATGAGATAGAGTAGATGTGCCAGTTCTGAAAAGTACATGACCTAGTATCCTGTATCCACATACAGAATCTTCGAAGAAAGAAGAAGAATCAACAAAATTGTCATGGAATAGGATGAAGTCTGTCGGATATGACACGTCTTTTGCATGAAATCGGAATCTGATAAGTGGAAATTTAACATTATCCGACGGTTGACTGACCTTCCTATGATGTTCAGCGTCTCTATGGTCTGACGGGTATGTACGTAGGAGTAGACAATTGATTCGAAGTGGACAATCAGCCGGACGAATCGATATAGAAGAAAAAGCAGAAGGCGAAAGAGAATGTTCATGTCAAGGTTCTCACGAAGTCGCATTGAGAAGATCGAAGATGAAAGGGCAGAAAGATGAGACGGAGCAGAAGTGTAGTGGTTGAATAGGGAGAAGAGGTGTAGAAGCGGATGAATGGATGACAAGCTGTGCTCTTTATACAAACACACTCCTGCCAAGCGGCTGCCTCCGTATTCTCCCACGCTTCCCTCGCCTTCCCTTTGTACTCTATCAACATCTCTTCCATTCCAAGGCTTTATACCCGTAATCTATTACAATTCTAGAAGAATATTCGTATGCTTGTGAGCGGGAGTGTAGGCAAATGTTCCCTTGATGGAGAAGTAGAAATAGAGAAGAGCGAGAAGAGAGAAGGTTATGTAGATAGTCAGTTGAATAGCTTCGACCTCGTGTTCCACCTGTCAACTTGTCGGTAGCTTTGCAGCGTGACATATTCACCCCGTGCGCAGCTCATTGACCCTCTCCCTATGCCTCCCCCACATTTATCTTCTTATCTCCTTCCTTATGTCTCTCTCTCTCTCTCTCTCGAGTACCTGTTGTGGTTGCCAGTAGAAGTAGGGCAAAGACCATGCGAGTGACCGTCTACAGTACTCGTCCCGATTACTTCCCCATTGACAGTGGCGAAGTAGAGACAACTCGAACGGAAGCTTTCTGAATAGCTTGGTTACTGTATTATGCTGAAGGAACAATTAGTCAATGTAATTGACAAATTATTACTTGGAAGTCCAGCAGACAATGGAGAAGAGGGTTGAGGAGAAGAGGATAAGAGACATGGCGGAGCCAAGCATGTCAAAGGAACGAGAAAGAGACGACGGATGGTACATAGAGAGCAGGCCTGAGAGGGATAAGAGGGAGAGAGACTCATTGAGAGGCATACCTTGAGTGAAGCATAACAGTCCCGAAAGCATGGGAATAAATATGAAGTAGAATAAACAGCAGAATCGCCAGTGAAGAAAGGAAACGACAATCAATATTACTCCTAGTACCAGTTGAAAGTGTTGAACCCGTATTCTCAATCTAAAACGATATTCGCTGATTTGCTGAAATCAACGAATTTCTGCATGGCATTGCACATTAATCATAGTAATGCTTAGATAATTCTCCTTCTAATACTGATCATTTTGTGCACCTTGTTGAGGAAATGTTTCATATATTCGATTAATAACTAAACAATGTACAGAAGATTGATATGCAACTGTTTTAAGTATTCTGATAATAAATTTAGACGGAGTAGGCTTGTGGCTTATCGTGAAATGGCCACAAACTTTCTCTCCAACTTTTCAACCGCTGTGATGAGTGTTCTTTCATCTCTTCAAGCTTACTTAGTCTCATGTGCAGAATGGAACGAAAGAGCTGTAGTAATGAGAAGTTGAGAAGCAGCGAGAGCAGTTAACGAGGACGAAACGGCTAATCTGAAGAGGGAACGGGGTTGTACCGGGATGGACACTCTCGAGGGGGAAGATCCCTTCAGTAGACGAACCTCACGGCGTGCATCTCCCATCCCATCTTGTCCAGTACTACTCTCTGCATTCTTCCCATCAACTCTTGACAAACACCGACCAATCCTTCCGTTCTGTAGTAGACACCATCACAAATGTCTCCTCGAGCAGAATCTTCTGCAACACTAACTTATTCTTTGTAATAGTTGCAAGTTTTAGATGAGAATAACACCAATGAACGTTATCTACTCCTTTTCCAACTACACTATAGCCGGTGGAAGTGACATACTGTCTTCTTCCTTCATCTCGTCGCTCTCTTTTTCCCTTTACCATTCTCTTCGTTTGTTCTTTTACTAAACGGGTTCAAGCGGAAGCCATTGCAAGATATCGGAAGTTGGACAGGTTAGAGAACGAGAGGAAAGAGATGGTTAGAGTAAGAAATAGTCATTAACAAGAATAACATGTTAAGTGTGGTCTTCACTATTCCTAGGAAATGATATCAATATTTCCTTGCTTACCTTTGCCACTTGATAAACAAAACGTTTCAAGAGTTGAAGAGAAGAAGAAAAAGAAAGAAATCGAGGCAGCGGTTAACTGAAGGCCGAAATCTGTCCTGAATTTAAAAAATGCATTAAAAATTATGCATTTCTTAACATGTATAACTAAAATAAGCACATTTTCAAATTTCAATTTAAAAAAGTAGTCACCTGTTCGGATAACGCAAAAATATTGCGTGGAAAGACGCAAGAAGTGAAAATATTGAAGAAACCAGAGGAAGGCAGGTTGCGTAGAACGGAAGGCAGAAGAAGATGTGAGGACCCGAGAGGGAGAAGGTGCACTGGAAAATAAATGGATATGTTTGTCTAATATAAGTTGATGAAATGACTGACGAAGAATTTCATTTTTTAAACCTAGAAACAGTAAATGATGATCTTAAAAAAACTCACAAACGCCAAAATAGCGAGTAGCGGATATAAACTCCATTGAGGACCTGTCGATGAGGCCATGTACTACAATTGAAGAGATTTGGGAGGAAGAGGAATAAGAGGAGGAAGGATGTCGTTGGAAGAGGAATGAGTAGTGTTGGTAAAGGATCGATGAGTGTGGAGAGATGCAATGAAATTACCCGACTACTCCGGAGGACTCGAATTAACCCTCTATTGAAGAGCGAATGGGGAGAAGAACAAGTTGGAGATGAGAAAGGACCGAACACAGAGAACGTTTCCTTTGCGCTTAAAACAACCACTACATGTTTGAATGGAATATGAGTAATGAACAGATAAAAAGATAATAGTAGATACAATTAATCTGACTGTCAGTTCATAAATATTATTCGTTTGAGGAATAATCAAAGAAACTAATCGCTATTAGTAATAAAGAGGTGATACCTTTGTGTACTCGCAAGATCGTTGCCATCTGTCACAAGAATCGTCACCACCAATAAGTCGGCTCTCGATACGCGCAATCCATACAAGTGCCCTCTCCTCTCTTCTTGTCTTCCTTTCTTTCTTCCGACAACATCCACTTCACCCTCTCATAACCTCTCTATGACCCTAGAAAGAGGATCACTACCTCTTCGTTGATCTTCCCAAACTCCACAATCGAAGCATCTAAAAACTAGGAGAATTGTAAGTCAACTGCTGTCAATAAGATACACTAAAAGGTATGATTTTTAAACTAACTAAGTGTGAGTTTGCAATAATCTTACTTTTCCATCTACATGACTCGTAACTCTTCAAGTTGCTGAAGTAATAATGAAGCTACCACTAACATAAAGCAATACAAGGGTAAAACGTAACAAAACGTTGCATCTACTTAGTTATTAAGATCAACATCCACATATTCGCTGTTGCGTTTATTTTATGTTGTGAAAGGGAATTGTCCTGGATTATGTTCTTTCGCGTAGTTAGTATTGAATAGTCGTCGTTGTCGACTCTCTCTATCCACTCTCTTGAGGTAACTCAATTACTGGCAGAAGCAGTCCAATCAGAGACTGAGGAAGGGGGAGGAGCTTCCTGAGAGGGAGAGAGACGCGAGAGAGGACAGAGGGCATAGAGGGAGCAGAGAGCGAGAGGGGAGGGGAATACTGTACTGAGAGGGTCTTGCATGTCCAGTTGGTTCGAGAAGATTGGACGGTGCGTGTAGTCGTCAATTCATCCGATGGAATCGCAAGTCGTGTCTTCTGAGGTGAGTCTTTCCCTTGATGTCCTTCTTCATCCTCTTCCTCTTCTCCCTTCCTCCATCCTCCACTCCTCCTCCTTTCCCTCTCCATAATTAACTTTTCTCCAATATTTCTTCTTCATAAACTCATTATGGAAATTTGATTGTGGTGGGTTTTTGAGGGAGATGTAGAGAGTATTGAAGGAAGGGAAGAGTTCGAAAGGAGCATTGGACCTTGTGCCGTCGACACTCGACTTCTCCTACTACAATACTCATCTCGACCCCACCATCTCAGCCAGTCTTCGACCTCTTGCCACTGATTCAGGTATATCTTGCCACTCTTGGACGCCTTCGCATCTCCGGTATCGTATTCATTGCACCTTGAAATCCACATAACCCGCTCATGGCATGCTTCTCCCATAATCGTAGAATAATAGGTAAAACGAGTTAGAGCAAATTAACAAGCAGCGATTAGTGAGTGCGATGAACTAAGTGCTAGGGGGGGATCACTCGTCTCATAATGCCGACCACACAACTCAATCTCTCAGGCACTCATTCGATTTAGCTAAATTCGATTCGACTAACACTATATAGTCGGACAGGGGTTGTCCACCAGTGGCGGCCACTGACTCGTCCGAGTGCTGTCCTCTCCCCAGCCCTCTCCTCACACCATCTCGCCGGATCTCATACCTATCACTTATCCAATCAAGCCTAAAGTATTCCTACTTCCCAACACCTGCTACAACTTACCTAACATGAAATTGATTAGATCGCTGCCTATCCAACATTATTAGATTCGTATAGCTAGTTCAATCGCTTTACCTATTAAATCGCTACTCGTCTTCTCCATTTCAATGTCTCCCTAACACATTCAGCATGCATCTTCATTACATTCTCATTCAGATCGTTCCTCATTCGGCTTCGTTGGACTAACAGTCGATGACACTACAAGTCAGTCGTCTAAATCCTCAAGTCAGCATTGCTTGTAATTGCCTCACTCGATCCTCTTCTTATAGAAGGAGGCGCCTTCAAGAAGATCAAGACTGAGAACTCCATTCCTTCCGTCTTCTCGTCTCCTCTTTCCAATGGAATGCCCCAAACTCCTGCAAGGTGAGCGAAGTGAAGAGGAGTGAGAGATGACTAATGAAGAGGGACTTGTTGGATGGACTGAGAAGAGGAAGGTATACAGTTACAGAAGACGACATCGAACGACTTTCACTCAAGAACAGTTGGCTGAGCTGGACTCGGCTTTCCAGGTAAGAAGAGGAAGGAGGAATAGGATTGAAGGACTTCTTTAGAAGAGTCACTATCCTGATATCTACGCAAGAGAGGAATTGGCAAGGATCACGAAGTTGAACGAGGCACGGATTCAGGTGAGCAGAGACTACTGTAGAGTCTAATTTGTGTTTACCCTCTTGCCCGTCCTGCTCCCCTTCCTCCTTCTATTCTCTTCGTCTCATGGACTAATCGCTATTCTCCGGCCAATCATGCCACATGTTCCTCGACTGTCACTATAGTCTCTTCTCTCTTCTTGACTCCTCAAGGGTCATCATCACCCTCTCCTCTCGACCCTCTCCTACTGTCTCGTCTTCCTCAAGCTTTACCTCACTTCCTTACTTGTTCTCCCCCCTCACCTACCGTACTCCCTCCTCCCTCCTTCCTTTCTCCACTACTCGCTCCCTAATCAATCCTCTTCTCATACGGCTTTCCCTAACTCAATTTCTTCTCCGTCTCCCTTGTGACGGACTAGGCTCTTTCCGCCACCTCGAGAAGGCTTCGCGAAGTGACGAAGGCGAAAGAAGAATAGAAGGGAGGGGAAAAGATCATGATGGGAAGGGGGAAGGAGATCATGACACCCCACTTGCAGGTCTGGTTCCAAAACCGTCGCGCGAAGCATCGAAAGCAAGAGAAGCAGTTGAACAAAGCAACACTCCCACATGCGTTCCTGTCCAACACGCAGTCTCTTCGACAGGGAATGTACCCTCAGGCGATACAGACTCGATCCGATTTCTGGTGAGTTGGTGGCAACATCACAATTGATAATCTTATGACTCATAGCATAGAAAGTATCTTCATTACTGACCAAATAGTAGTAGTCCCCTTCACACAATGAGGGAAGAGTACTGCGTATAGTACGGACAGTAAGAATGAGTCAGCCGGTCCTTGTCTCCCTTCTCTCGACTAATTAGTCTCACTTGGCGCATTGCCCTCCCGGTCCGCCATATCACAATTAGCACACCTCGACAACTCTTCTAATAGATGCTGGAGAGAGAATGAGCACCCCGAAGAAAGCTCTTATTACGTTCGCATTATGCCAATCGGCGTAACCCGTCATCATGCGATATACACTTGAGAGAGACTAAGCTCCAGCCTTCCCCTCCCCTTTTCCCTGGTCCATCCTTACTCGTTCCTTTGAATCCCTCCGTCTCCAGTTCGCACAAGCCACCTGTTGTAGGGGATTGTGATGTGTTGAGCATTCGATTGACTACTTAGACATTTTGTCAAAAGACGTGACAGCTGCAGGCAGTCTGTAGCCAGGGATTAGGACGACTCTGCGGGGAGTCGAGAGGGCAAGGAGAGGATGAGGGGGTAGGGAGAGAAGGGGGGGGGTTGATGGGGAACGGGGGTCGGAAGTAAGAAAGGGATCTTGTACAGGCCGTATCCTGCATACCCTCGACAGATGACCTACGCCACTTCTCCTCCCTACTCAACTGCCGCTCCCTTCTCCACTTCCATTCCAAGGTTAGATTACTCGCTCTGTCCAAATCAAGTGAGTCTCTTTACTTCAGCTCTATCTCGACTTTCTCAACAGAAGACGACTTCTACAAGAAGTCGCTAGCCTTCCAAATGACTTGTACTCCTTCGCACATCTCGTACCCCTCAACTAACTCTACTCAAGATCCCAACTCTACTCAGTGAGAGACACACTATTATATACGTCTCCGTCGATCGGGTTCTTTTCTATTCATCCTCTATTTATTAGCTCATTGACAGTGATATGTGCAAATGTTTTCAACGAATAATAATTAATTGCAAGATTGTGAGTGCGAAGGAATTCATAATATCTATCACACAGTAAGAGGAATCGCATGAGTGAACTCAGTTAGCGGTTGATCAGCCAGTCGGTATCTAAAGGAAATAGTCGAGTTTACAATCGATTAATGGAATATAATCTGCAAATACCTTTGATCTCGGACACACTTATCATCTTCAACTAGACGGAATCCCTTGTAGCAAAAGAACTTCTCACTAAAGTTCAACTTCTGATTGGGCTTCCCGAGAACCTGAGATGGAAATAGGTGAAAAACTAATTAGGGAAAGGACTGTGATAAGATATAAACCTTAAGGGCATTCGTGTACTGGAAGATTCCTCCCTTAAGTCCGATGCTCACTACTCCGGCAACTGTAGACGTGGCTTCAACCTTTGCATTTCGCACGGGATCCCTAAACGAGCATGCATTATCCATGAGCGCGGTCACTTTCATTGCCGCAGTGATTATCCCCTCTGATCTGCCTCCTCAACCCGTAACCACTTGTCCATCTCCGTCTCACTGGACTGTCCATCGCTATGTCCACTCTTCACCTTTCAGCAATGAAAGTGACATTGACTGTGTAGTGGGAAGGACTCCTGGTCTCTCCAGTTACTTGAGCACGTCCACAATCTGTTGTTGATCTTCTTAAACGCTATCATTATTCAGAGCTGCGAATGATGTATTACTTATCGTCCTGAGATCCACCGCAAATGAGCCAGTGCTTATTTATGAAACGAAGGGAGGCTAGTAATGACGACTTCAAGAGAGAGTTCCACTTTGGCAGTGTTTCGATTTCAGCGGTAGAAGCCGAATCATATTCCAACTAAAAAAGAAGACTCAAACTTGAATTGAGAAACAACAAATCTAAAGAGAAAAAAATACCTGTATTCGGACGACTCTAATAGCATCTTCCTTGTCAAAAGCTGACGAGACCGATGAGGCTGATAGAAGGATGAGGAAGGAAGAGAGGAGAGGGCGCATCTAGAGTCTGAGGAGACACAAGGAGGCTTTCCTGAGAGGGACAGAACAGGTCGAGGCAACAAGAAGGAACTTTCGCTCTCCGTCTGCAGTCATATGCCATTCGAGACAGGAACAAGGACAAGCACTTCATGACTAATCACTTATATGAATGGATGAATGGGAGAAGGTAGAGGAAGCGATGCTTTTATCTGTTGAGAGCGAAAGGAAGTGAATGGGAGGAGGGAACAAAAGTGAGAGGGAGAACGAGTGAACAGCTCTTTTCTTCTAGAAGGTA
This sequence comes from Micoletzkya japonica, assembly GCA_900490955.1. NCBI lineage: Eukaryota > Metazoa > Nematoda > Chromadorea > Rhabditida > Diplogasteridae > Micoletzkya > Micoletzkya japonica. Next base: position 401,827 of record LS867100.1, on the reverse strand, counting down.
CTAGTTGCCGCCCCTTGGTTATCGAAGTAGATATCCGAGGCAAGAGATCGGGGATTACGATGAAACGAAGGTTTTTCTCGACCGCCGAGAGCTACCTCGAATAGTAGAAGCATGACATATATTCTACTTGTGAGAAAAACTGAAATGTCTTTAAAATGCACCTCGAGATCGATATCCGGATAGATCAGTTCAATATGAGCGAACTTATGGTTTGCAAGGAGCTCGTTGGTCAAGTTTCGAGCGTTCAGGTCAGCATGATCGTACCAGTGATGTCTTATTTCTGAAGTGCAAGGTTGTTATTCACTATAGGCGCTCAATATATTATTATTTTTTTAAAAATACATGGTAAGACACCAAGGTTCAGACATTTTCTCTTTGATAATATAAGTTACTATCGCGCTAACAAGAGTTATTCTTTTAGAGAGCGTGAGTGAGGAGTGTGATAATCCGCAATAATCATACAACTATTTTATTTATGATAAAAGCTTCCGAAACTATTCAGACCATCTAAACTGTCCGGATTAGATTATTAGATTATTCAACCGCAACAAACCTCCGTTTGTGTCCTTCACGGATATCTTAATCTTCGCGTATTCAATATCCGAAAACCGCACGAGAAGGACCTGCGATTTAATAAGCATGAGAAAGTATATACATATAATACCGTACCGTTCTGTTAATCGATTTCAGCATCGCCTCAGCGTCTTCTTTTGAACAAAAGCCTATAATTAATCTGAAATTCACCTATAAATTTAATTTAAAAAACAATCAGGAACCCATTATGCCACATCTGGTAGAGATACTTGTTGATGATCTCGGCAAGCTTGAAGAACCTATAGTCAGATATTGCAACGCTACATGTTGAAAGTATTACCAGTCAAAGAACGGCACTAGCTTCCACTCTCCCTCACACGATGAATTTTTCTTGAGCTGATATTCTTCGGCAACCGGCAGCTTAACATAATCATCAACTTCTCACATTTATGAAGATGGAACCTTAAGAAAATTTTCCAGCGGAACCATTCCTTGCTGATTTGGTTTCAACCTCATGGCCAAATGTTCCTTTGCCTGTGAAATGAACTGATTATCCTGCCTATTCGAGAAATACAAACAATAAGAAAGTGTAAGTATTATCTTCTTATAATCGGCTCGTGACCGTACCTGTGGTGTTAACATCCGAGGTTGTATTAGTTGTGGTCCATCAGTACTTTTCTGTGGAGTTTCAACAATAGCCTTCAAAGTATCGTACATTGAACAACTAAGACAGATAATTTACCTGAAACTTCTTTTCCATTTGGTCAACTAGTTCAACAGCAGGTACATGCGAAGGAATATCGGACAGCGGACGTCGAACCTCAAAATTAAAAAGGTACATAATTTCTTGATATGAAATTACCTAATATGAGCGAACAATCAAAGTTAACCAGTTACATTTGAATTCAAGGTAATTTACCAAATCAGCAAACGACCTCTCAAGGAAGAGCTTTGCTTCAACATCTGATTTTGGGCCAACCAATACGGCAAACGGAAGCGAAACCTGAAAGCAAAAGTAAATGAAGTACAATTATCCTAATTATTTATGAGCTCTTAGAAAATTGAAATGAAATTTACTTTCTTTCCGACCAATTCGATCCCACACGACGTTTGTAACTGCACAGAATAACATAGGCAATATCGTCTCGTAGCTACAGAATCCCTTCGCAGCTGAGCTTTCTTTGAAACTCTCTAAAATATTAAATCTAACGAAAAGACCATTAGAATAACCATGTCGTCGAATTTTGATCGCAATCCTTTCCCTTCCTTCCGCTGAAAGCTGGAGTTGGGCGGTTCAATGACAAATTCTTCACTTTCAAATCTTAATTAAAATATGAAAGAGAAAGACCATGTAACCTACACGTCGTGGTACGCATTTGACAGAAGTTGCTTAGCAGTGTCGTCAGTGATCAAGAAGCATCTCACTTGCACTCCTTCACCCGACCCTTCGATGCCGAATGCTCCTCCTCCCAAAACCCTACAACAATTATTATTGGAGGAAAACGAACGTTGGGAAATCTTTGCAGCGCACTCCGCTAAGTACAGTGAAACTCTTTTGGTAAAATGCCAGCTTAGCTAATGGCCGGCTCCGGCTGAAGTTTCACGGTGGGTAGCGTAAAGAACTGCGCAGCTCTTTCACCGTTCATTTTCTTTCAATAGTATATGAAACATACTATTAAAGCACTTGCGAACCTCAATTCCGTATTGAACCAGAATCTGCTTCGTCTGTGATTTTCCGCTTCTCCGCACTTTACTACTACGGAGGGAGGTTGTCGCGACACAATGATTGAGTAGTACAAGAAGTAATGAGCCATGTGACGGAACCGAGCGTGAGCCTAAGAGAAGCTAGACTATCACGCAAAAAAAGCTTACATACATCTTCGAATCCTACACCAGGGAAGTATTCAACGAGATACGCGACACCAGATAAGGTTTGTTGTAGAAGTTCACCGAAATACTCGAACCTACAAGGGAAATGAAGATAGCTATCACACGGGCACATGTCACGTGGTGTCAAATAAAAGAAGACAAAAGGTTGCATTCTAAACAATAAAAAAGGCGAGTGACGAAGAAAGAGAACATGGAAAGACCAACAGTAAAGAGAGTTGAAAAAATGAGAGTAGAAATTCGATTAGACATGCAGCGAGCAAGATGGAGAAAACAAAGGCAAAAATAGATCGTCTTACTGCAGATGTATCATGTCGAGCTGTTTATAGTGCAGTTGTTGAGTCCATAACGTTGCAATGCTCAACTATAACTTCTTCTTTTTGAGCTGTTCCCAAACACTTACCTTTTGCTGAGTGATGGCCCAATTGCAAAGCACATCTCCCATAAGATATTGCTTCTCATCCTCGAATACTCCAGCAAGAGCCTCACAATGACCAAGTATAGTCTGTAACAGTAAACTTCAATTCACGGTTCTTCTCTCTTTTCTTACTCTAATCTTCAGTGAGTGATCGATTCCGGGAGTTTTGGAGGAACCGAGGAGAGCATCAACTTCGTCTTTGAAGATCTATAAATAAGGAAAATGTGGCTACAAAAGGGTAAACAAAAGCTAAAGTACTTAGACTTACCTGGTACACTTCAGCGCTCTGATTGTGTTTTGCAACGAAGACAGCATCTATAGAAGGTTCTGCCGGTGAAAAGGCCGAGAAAGATTCACTTTCCATACTCTCCGACATGCTCTCGATCGACTGAGAGATTACAAGAGGAAGAGGACGAGAGAGAATGCGCGACTAAGAGGGAAAAGGGCGAGAGACAGTGCAGGTCGAGAGAGTTGCGAGCTGTAGAACCTGTCCATGGCATCGTCTCAAAACATCTTACTCATAGCCCTTCTTACCCTCGTCCCTCACACGTTCATTCCATCTCCAACTCATTCCTCACCCATTGATTCTCTTCCTCTTCAGTCTCAGCAAAGCTCTCATAATGCCTTCGAGTGTGGGTCCTCCTTCTTTCCCTTTCCACTCTCCTCGTCCCATCTTTTCTTTCGTCCCTCATTTCGACCCTTCATGTATTCACAACTGCTTCTTTTACTCTTCGCAGGTTGTTATTGGTTCTTTCCTTTCTAATTGTTTCTACAGCACTCGTCGGCAGTGAACTAACATATTTCAGCGATCACAGAGGAATAGGAATACGGTGAGAAAGTAAACATTTTTGTTAAGAGAATAAAATAAAAATCTAACATTTAAAAAGGATTTTGAACATTATGATAGGCGTTTTAGAAACTCGCAAGGAGAAGTATGCTTTCTTTTATCCTTCCTTGTGGACATTCTCAATCTGAACCTACCACAGGATAAAGCTGCGAGGGAAACCGTAAGTGTATGATTTAACATTATTCTTTATACTTTGATTACTAGAAAAAAAGTCTTAACCAATAGCAAAATTAAAGATCGATCTGGCGGATGCAATTCTGAAAGGAAAGTGTTCCGAATATGGAAGTAATCCCTTCATGTCCGCATCGTTCACTCATCTCAATCGGACGCGAACCTTTACCTTCGCATTCAAACAAGTATGCCGGATCCGAAATACTATTCTACTCACATATGACACTATCTAGGCCTCGGTTATGGTCGATCGCTATGAGCAGTTGAGATGGGTTGCTGACACAATATCTTATTCTGAAACATACGCAGGTAGCACCTAACTATTTACTTACTATTTCCAACAAAACACCTGTTCTTCCAAAGCACTCGATGACTCCCTCTGTCCTTATTCCCCGAATAATGAACTCAAAAGTATTCAGGCCGCACGGTGGAGTTCAACTCTTCGGAATCCATTGCTTCGCAATTGTCAAGTCCTCTCAAGCAACAGTTCACTTGCAGGTTTCCTATTAGATGAAAAGGGAGAAGAGAAGTGAGCAGGGATACCATCAACATGACACTGACCAACGAAGGTTACGAGCCCGTTCAACTATTCTTGCTTCCTCCACTAAGCATCCAACCCTACGGCTTATCGTCAAACAGTAAGATACTCTTATTTTCAAATGCAACCCTTCCTTTAGTCTACTTATGTGAGAAGACAAGGCGTCGGTCTTTGTCTCAATCCCTCGAAACGAAGAGTACAATCGCCTCTGGGGTAAGCGGCAAACTACTAATCCTACTGGCTGTCCTTTTCAGGTTGTGCTACTTCTATCATCAATCGGTGTTATTGTTGGACATGCTGTTCGCAGACATTTTATGCCTGAGCGAAAGAGAGCATATGATAACCTTGGTTAAGACGAAATCACGTAATTACATGGTAATAAACAATTAGTGAATATTCAAGAGTGAGGTAGTGGTAACAGAGATATCGAGATCTTGGGTATCGAGGGCATGGCTGAGTATAGCAGCTCCTTCTTCAAGAGCCTTCTCTAGTCTTGCCAACCATTTTCGCCGCTTTTCCAGCTAAATAAAGTCATAAGTGCCACTAAAGTCCAGCTAACCTTCTTTTCGAATTCATCCACGGCCTTTGTTTTCATCTCTGCTTCTTCTCGTAGTTCTCTCTTCAGATTTTCCTTCCTGTCAAAATTGAATTGAGGTTGAATAAAAGATTGATAAGAGAAATAGCCAAAACTTAAAGGACATACTCAGACTTCAATTCGGCCAGCCTTTTCCTAGCCTCGAGAACGTTTTTCTTCACTTCTCCTTCTTCCCGCTTCAGCTTCCCGATTTCTACTTCTTTCTCTTCCTTCTCCATTGCCATATTCCGAACCCTTAATATATACATAATCTTATTCGCATTAATGCAATAATTGATTAATTGCTAACCTTTTGCCTTGAGCATCCTTTTCTTCCGCATGAAGTTGTCGCATAGACTCTCTTTCTTCCTTTCTTCTCTCCACTTTTCCTTTCTTAGACTCCAGATCTCCTTCATGTTGTTCCTTTGCTGCCTGTAATGAATACTGCGACAAAGAACATTTTTGAAAACAAGAAAAAACATGCAGAGTTTTCACAAAACAATAACATGCAAAGTTACAAGTAGGGAAACGCGACAGGAACTACTATTAATTTTGAAACATTATGCATAAATACTCTCCTTCTTCGAGGATCGAGAGGACTACTCAAGATTCTACGGCAACTCGGACTGAGTGGGTTTTTGAAGAAGATTCGAAGTTTTTAACCTCTCCCATCTATATCAAAGCCCCTCCCTTGGATCCCCATCCACTGCTAGTCCTGATAAAAGTTGTAAAACTGAAAAAAAACTGAACTCTCCTTCTCATTTTTAGATCAACTCGATTTTCTATTTTGAAAACTAATACTTCAATACCTATTCAACATAACAACAGATGTAGGGAGATTCTGCTTCGAAGACTTGTAGAACAATATCCACCGTATGTCATACCATACATACCTGCGCAGCCCTATTAGATTCTAAGCCGGGCACCCGTACTTCTAGCGCGATATATCTGTTATTTCCCCGGATACCCTTTATTTTTCGATTCAACCATCATCGAAATACAGCAAAAATGGCATGGTTTGTGTCGAAAACCCGTGGAATTCATCATGATATGCCCTCCGGACACACGTTCAATACTATTCAATTCGAATATCTAAATTAGGCTGCGCACATATGATTCCATACCATTTTGCCTAGACTACATATAAAAATAGAAACTATCTTTGGCTGTCGAATACACCTGCCTTTTTTAACTAAAAAGAAGAATATGCGTGGACAGCAAGATTACCATCAGTTAGTTATGTTGATGTTGTGCATAAAGCTTAGGATAGACAACCAGTTACGTCCACCAGTATTATGCCCCATTTTGGAAAAGAGTATTTGATAGAGATGATTGGATAGAAAGTCTAAACCATTTCAGCATAGCTGACAAGAGATGATGTTTAAAGGGCCCCTCTGAGCACATTTCTATCCCTTAAGAGCATATTTTGAACATTCCTTCATTTTTGTCAATATCAAAAAGCATATGTCTCCATTTATTCAGTAAGCGATGAATCAGACCGCTCGCGCGCTACAGTATTCGCAAAATTACATTCGTATTCGCGTGTTCCCTGAAGAGCAATGTAACTTTGCATACAACTTCTCTCCTCATTTAAACAGCGGGGAATGGCGGAAAAAGATACTAATATAGGTTTGTAGGTTTTCGAATTGCTCTTTCAGATGAAAGAAAGAAACCAAGGGGTTAAAAAGTGCTCAGAGGGGCTCTTTAATTTTTCAGAGAATGTACCTGGACTTCAGTGAGTGAACGGGAGGATTCGACGAGAGAGACAGCCGACTGCTGAACATTGTCCACTTCAGTCTCCAGAGTCTCCATCGTCCTCGACGACAATTGACATTCTTCCTCGCGGGACGCCAGCTCAGCATTCAAACGACTGCAACGAAGGCCTTATTCTATCATTACGAGTAATGCCTCGCAATACTAGATCATAGTAGCAAAATGCGTCAAATCAGATAAATCACGGGTTGATACTTTATGTAAAGCTAAAGATGGCAAAGACGAACTTTTCATTATCGATCATTGTCTGTTGCTCTGCTGCTTCGACTCGAAGATTCGCAAGCTGCAAACACATCATAAACATGCATGCTTTTTTTAAATAGTGCAAAAAAAGATAATCCCATACAAATTATTTTGGACTGGGGCCTAGCAATGCGTAAACTGGATTTTGTGTTCGCCTACCATTTAAATATTGTGCATAATGTGGTGCCTACCAAGTTGTTTCTGGCAAAATGAGGTCAGACCATCGGGTCCATGTATGATCCTTTGAACAGGTAAATCGGAAAGAGTAACCTCTTCCATGAGGACGTTGACATCATCCACCATCTCATAGTCCAATGCAGCACTTTGTTGAGTAAGCAGACAGTATTCCGACTCTCTTGCATGCTGAAAGTGATCAAGTAGCAATAAAGAATTAATTGCCAATTCATATAATTATTTGCACAACAAACTAAACAGTATCCCTAGAAGCTTCAAACAGTAATCATCATAATAATATTATTTTCTGGTCGAACGATAAGCATTTTTCCGTAGGAAGCCTATCAGGTTATGAAAATCAGATAAAAGGTATATATGGAAATTCGTAGAAATAGTTCTGAGAGAGAAGACAAAGCGACTCACATACGCCTCTTCCTTCTTCTTGCAGTCCTCTTCCAAGGTCCGAATCCTCTGTTCCAAATCAGAAGAAACTGCAGCAAGTTCAGCGAGTTCTCTTCGCTTCTTCTCTTTCGTTTCCCGCAACTTAATTGCATATTTAAATTAACTTTCGGCCAAGATATTTCGAGTATAACTTACACCGTATAGGTTCTCGCTTCCCCCCTAATTACCGTAAACTGTTCACACCTGATTCTCCGTCCTCAATCGTGTATTCCTCTCGTTCTTCATGTGAGACACTTTGTCTTCGAGAACACTTCCCTGCAGAAAAAATGGTAAACACGAAACAACAGCCATACGTTAAACTATTTGGACAATAATTCATACCAGTTCTTCCTTGCCGGTTACTTCCTTCTTCGAATCTTCTACTTGCCCCTCGATTGCTTCATATCCACTCGTCATAAGCTTAATGATATTGTTTAGCCATACGTGGGCACGGCCCGGAAGTATGGGTGGTAGCCCCGATTTTGGGGCCGGTAGGCCCGACATTTTTTTCAGATTCGCGGGTCATGAAACCGGACTTACATGAATGGTAGCCCCGATTTTTTTGGATGGCATCTATTTCTTAAAAATCTCCGGGTCCCCTGCCCACGCATGTGTTTAGCACGCCCAACGTAATAACAAGTAGTTAATAAATATTCGTTTTACCTTTTTCAATCGGTGCATTTCGACTAGCTGAGTAAGAAATTTCTTCGTTTCACGGGCGTTCGGAATCGTCAGTGCTGGAAGGGGTTATACCGTTGAGCTAAGCCAGCAAAAATAGGCCCTCACCTCCCATTCCAAAGCACTCATCTTCCCCGTGAAAATCGTTGAAGATACTCTGCCTGGAAAGAGAGATCACTTCATAGTCAGGAGAAATTACTCACATATAACGTAGCATCATTACATTCTTCTGGACCTTGCAATACAATTCGGAATCAGCCTGAAAATATAGGATCTTATGAATATCTCAGAAAAAGAAAATGAACCTGCATCTCTGGAACCATCCAGTTTATGTTGGGGATGGACAGTGACTCTTCTGATACATCGAACATCTAGAGTATACTATAGTTACGTATAGTCAAGTAATATAGACTTACCTTAATCAACACTGTACGATAGATTTGCTGAATGCGATCGGGCTGAAATACACTTCATTCACACCTTGAAAACGAAAAAGAAACCTCTGGTTTGGTAACATCTTGGGCGGTTACATTGATTTGGAGTGATTGAAGATTAAGTATTAATGCGTCCATTCTGCAAAAACGAAAATTGCATAAAACATGCTTAAATTTGTGCTTAAACTTTAAGCTGCTTAAAGTTGAAGGCATTCGAAACTTAAAAGACTTGAACTCGCGCCTCTTTACAACAGATTACGGTAGACCAATAGAGCGAACACGTAACTACCATACCCATAAATCGTTTTATTCTGCACGTAATTATGATAGAGTCACATATGTATTTATCGAATTTGCAGAATCATGAAACATTATAATCAACTGTTCACTAATGAGTTCACAAGGATACTGAATATCAGATCATAATGTTTTATTGTCAAATACTATAAATCAGTAGGTTATTTGGTTCACTGGGATTCATAGTCCACTGGGATTGTCTATAGATGTTTGTGTGTTGACTCAGTTCAAGTGACCATGAATTGAACAGACGGGAATGTCATGAAAGACGTGTAGTGGACTGTGCTGTTTAGTAGTGACACATAAGGGAAGAGATTGTGCACATTGCCTCATGAGTATATCCCCTATTCAAGTTTGAGCTTCAATGAATTCGCTCAGTTTAACAGCTTTATCGAATACTTAAAGACATGGAGATGACATCGAAATGTACATAAATGAACATGAACATATTCTCTTCTACCCGTAAGCAAGAGAACTCGAAATGAGGAGACCACATGATGGCTTTTGTAATTAATGATGAAAGCAGATATTACTAATAAGGAAGGATAAATAGGGCAATTACATTCATTTTTCATCTTCCTTAATAGCTGAAAAGCTCTTGATGGAGATCCTATGTGGAGTAATGTCTTGTTGAGATGATGTAGAGTCGGTTGGTTCAATCTGAACAAGGGTACATTCCATGGCAACGTATGTATTATATAAATGAAAAATGATAATCAAGAACATCTCGGTTTACCTTATCTCTCCTGAATGCAGTGGTGAAGAAGGAGAGAAGAACAGGAAGGACAACAAGTCCATGAAGAAGACCAAAGAAAGTAACGAGAAAGACTGTTTTGAGGAATACGAGACCGAGATATGACGGCTTGAGGATAATGGGGGACATTGCAGCTAATGTGGACACCGCTCCCTGAAGAGCAAGAGCATGATACTGTGTATCACAGCATTCCACCCTGTGAAGCATGTGTCTAATAGCGAATTGACCGCTGTTTTGCATTATCTCATCAGTAGATAAACCAATCTGCACCAAATTTTCAGAACTTATTGCGTTCACGGCGGAGAACTTACGTTTTTAAATTCATGAATTTTCGCTCAATAATTCGCCTACAGGATCGGATCGTGTAGGCGGAAACCGCTATTCGCTATTAGAACGCTTGGAATGCTGTGGTATATGATACAAAAGATACCTGGATCGTCGGCCAGCCTATCTCTACTAATGTCACTTCCATCTTTTCACGAGGTGTCTGAAGTATGAGGTGTTTCTTATACACTATCTGTAAACCACTTACCCTTCCACTGTGCTCGTAATAATGATACGAAATGTGAGCAGATATATCGACGGAGAATCCGATGGACATTAGTAGTGAAGCCATCGAGAACGGATCCACGCCTACTCCCCAGAGAGAGAGGAATCCGAAGACACCTAAAGATACTGTGAGCGTTGTTGGAGAGGGAAAGTGGAGTAAACCGATCCGTCCGTTTCTTCCGTTCCAAAATGAGTCTAATTCTCTCATTTTTGCGCACTCTCTCGCCAGATGTTCGGAATGATTTTCTGAAGGATCTTTTTAATCCACTATACCGAGGTTGACGGAGAGGAGAGAGAACATGGCAGAACAAATGGAGATGAGATCGGGGATGAAAAGGAGGAAGGACACTGCCATGCAGAGAACTTCTGAGTAGAGGGTCTGCCAGATGACAGGTTCGAGGGCGACTGACTGTAATAGGATTGTCTTTCCCCCACAGGAGATGGCACAGCAACCATTCCATCTTGTTTCTTCGTGCTGACTACAGCATCTACGTCAACTCAATAGGTCAAGGCTGTTCGCTGAGAATTCGCCTGCTTTGTATTTTCTGCCTTATTGCCCATGTCTGGTACTTGAATACTTCGTAACCTCTACGTGTTGTGCTAAACTCGAATTCTTCTCGAACTTGCTCGTTCAGTATCAGTCAAATATCAATGCTACCCTCCGACATAGAACGTGATAGTAGCGCGAAGATTGCGAGAATAGGTAGTGAAGAGTGCGTACTCTTGTACATCTATCAAGTGTTATGACTATAGACTATACGCTTCTCTGAGTAATCACTCAAACGTGTTCATGTAGACTGGTCTTGCTTCTTGCTTGCCGTTTCCCTTCCCCTATTCCCTTCCCTCTATTCCCTTCATCTATTCATTCCGTACTTGATCAGCGAAGTTGCTTCTCTCGGTGTACGCAGTTACATTGAGTTCGGGGAATCGTCCAGCGATTTGCCTCCATTCGTCCACTAACGGAAACATCTCTCTGAACCTGAAAACAGCCCTTTCCTCACCCGTCTACGTGCTCGAACGGGTAGTGATGTCTCTCAAGAACTCTCGAAAGGGTAAACTCCATCACTCACTTTACCAGTGTAGTAAATCCCGATGTGAACAAGAAACTCTCAACGCATTGCGGTTCATTAGAGGCACACGCTGATTCGTTGACACTAAGAATACAGCGTAAATGGGGTCATGAGATAAGGACTTACTGTAAAACTCCTCTATAAGCTGTATAGAGATTGTTGGACAGAAAGGAAGGGATATCTTTGTAGTTGAATGGGATTACCTTAAAAAATAAAATATAAATGATCTCTTAAAATGAGCAAAAATCAGTAAAAAAGGTGATACATGCCTCATCCTCTTGGTCACTGTGGTAGAATTGCAAGAACTCCTCATATGGTCTCAACCAGAAGAATGTGCTTTTCTCTCCGAACGCGTAAGAAGCATTTTCATAAGTTGCCACCAGATCCTATTATGCAATTCTCAATAGCACTACGAGAATGATTCACCTTTATTCGGCTGAGTTGTTTCTCATCTCGCAGATCTCCTGGATTGCTCACAATCACAGCATACGTTTGAAGAGTCTGACACATTCATTATCTTTCTTCCTCTTCTTGTTTCCCCTTTCAACTTACTCTCAAAGCATCATCATATCTCTTCCTGAATTCAACCAGTCGTGAGTTCGGAAGGGCTAGTTTCTGTACAGAGAGGTCAGTCTCGACGTGCATCACACCGTATATTGCAATGGCCCAGAATGTAATGAGAAGAGGGACGATGGGGATGATCATCCATCTGAAAGATTGAGTCAACGAAGAGAAATGCTTCTAGATACCTCTTGGTTACTGTTCTCGCAAGCCATCGCAGAGCAGCTTCTCTATTCTTTCTTAGAACAGCAATGCATTGCATTTCTTCAGGAAGACAAGAGCTGAACAATATGTATAGGTGATGAACAGGATATAGACACAACCTTTTTTCTTCATCGATTTTCTTATATTCTCGATCTGCGCGTAGCGCAAGGATAGCTGGGAAGAGGAAGAGCTAAACGACGGATACAATCGCAGAGTAGGTAGGACAATTACCTGATAGACATAACAGACAACAGATGCGACAGTTGAATAGATGGCGAAGGTTTGAAGAACAGGAGTGGTGGAGAGCACACCGTTGCCGAATGATATGATGTTGGTGATTGATGTAACAGTCATCGAACACCCCGATTCCTGATAATGAGCACTTTTAAACGTGAATCCAAAGATGGACGAGAGAAGGTTCGAGAATGCTCTTCTCGCTGTACCTGCACTGTCTCCGCCATTCTCGTCTTGATTTCCTTCGAACTCTCCGTTCTGTGCCAAGCAGCGAGCATTATGAAGACATCGTCGATTCCGATTGCGAGAAGTAGGAAAAGAGTGGAGACAACGATGGATTGGAAGGCAAGGCCGGTCGAAGAGACCAGACCTATCTGAAGATCAAGCTTATTCTTACATGGGAAAGGTTTAGCAGAAAGCGATTCAACATCCTCAGATTTTCATACCGTAGTGACTGCAGCTAGAATAGGAATGAAGGCTCCGAGGACAGACTCAACGGGTTTGGACTCGCGACAACGTTGTCTAAGAGAGAATAAGTTATAAAGAGAACGAGGTTCTGATATACCTGAAGGAGGAAAAGACGAGGAAGAGGGTGAGACAGAAGAGAGCGATAATCAGAAGAGGAGCTGTCTTCGTACCCATGGCACGAACCTTCAATAGAGATGAACTTTCCATCTGGTTACTTGTTAAAGAGCTCTATGTAATGCATTCAGTTCCTTCGATTACACCGTACAGCCTTGAATCTTCAAAAACTAGCGATTTTCGAAAGCAAGGATTAAATAGCGTGCGAAGGACTGATTCTATTCATAGCAGTCAGCACACAGCCTAATCCGTATATAACTTTTACTTCCCACCTCCTGCGCCACAAGGTTGTCGGATGCCGCCCCACAGAGAAGAAGAGGATACTTGTTGGAATAGAGAAGATCCACTATCTGAGAAGTGAGTGAAGACCTTTTCATGCACAGGACAGGGTTACCTTTTCTTCCCATTTGTACATAAGAGGAACACTCTTGTGTACAAGGAAGAATCGCAGAATTGCAGTTCGAAAGCCCAGTAGAGTCTCTCCATCCTTGTCAACTGTCACATCGTATACGTTTGATGCTATGAAGACCGACTCGCCCATTATATCCAAAGTAGGATAGGTCATCTGAAACAGTGATGAAAACCGATTATGTTTGTGAATACTTACAAGAACGCGAGAGAAGTTCTCTCCGTGAAGTTTGAGAAGAGCAAAGAGAGGGTCATTCTTGATGCAGTAAGGCTCACACATATCCCAGAAGGTTAACTGTCGACCCGTGTCGTCGGGAACCGATACCTGCACATGATATGACCCGTATTACGTCCCTATTCAGCCAGAGATATGAAGTACCTGTGTGGTTAATTCATTAAGTAGTTCTTCTAGCTCCTTCTTGTGTTCCTCCCTCAAAAGACTGCCGTTGTCTCTCGTTTGTATCATCACCTCAACTTCTTGCATACCTTCCCTCTCCTCTCCAAACCCTCTCACCTCAACCATGTGCAATGATCCATTCTGTCGTAGAAACTCTTCTAGAACCTTACTCTCATAGGCAGAGGGCGAGTCAGAGGCAGTGAACGTTATACGTGCGTTGTTTATCTACAAGAGATTCCAAGGTCATTCTACCTCTACTCGAGACCCTCTCGTCTATTTCCCATTTCTGGTCTCCCTTTCCTTGTTTTGCATCACAAACCCTTTGCAGAACTCGTAAAGATGACTCACCTGATGGAATCGAACGAATCCAATAGAACAGACAGTAGTGAACACAAGACATGCAATGATGAATCTCCATGGGTGCTCTCCTATTCGTTCCCCCAACCGATAGAAGAATCTCTGAGAGAAGACATCGTTTAGTCGCTAACTCTTCCTTGTCCAATCAAGCACACGAACACACAACACACTACAATCACCATACCCCGTTTAGTGAAAGAGGAACTGTGCGACTTTAAAGACAAGCTATATCTACAGATCTGAAGATAGAGGGAACCGATCGACAGACAGGGGAAACCCATAAACGAGGGTAGATTGTGAGATAGGTAGGGAATGAAGTAAAGAGAGATTTGAGAGAGAAGAGGAAGGAATACCTGCATGTACTTCTCGTATTTGACGGTTGGCAGCCGCATGGCTGAGATGAAATGAAGCTGATAATGAGAAGAGAAGAGGAGATCTGAGAGGATGGAGGAGTTCGGGGAATGGAATGGAACTGTTCGAGCGAAGAGGGAAGAGGGAGGGAAGGACGCGAGGAGGAAAGGGAGGGAAAGGGACGCGTGCTGGGGATGGGGAGATCACCAGTGACGTTTACTTATTTGGTTGCAGAGGTGATCATGGTCATGTGAGGGTTAGGGGGGAAAAGAGAAGAGCTACGCAGATACTGAATGAACACATATGGGAACATCTACGAGTGAGAGAAGAGCGAGTGTCTAGAGGAAGATAGAGAAAGAAGGGAAGAAGGGATGGTGGGGAGGAGAAGTGAGAACTGGCTATACAACTGAACGGAAGAGTCAACGAACTGATTGACCCTTGTGATGTAAGAGAAGAACATACACACTTTATCGGATATGCACACGACAGGTATTTACACTATTCCAAGATTAAGAAGAGGAGAATTGGAACGAAGTGAAGGGATGAAAGAAGGAGTGTTAGTAGGTACGGCCAAAGGGATTACGGTGGCGACTCGGAAAAGGGCTTGCCTCTAAGAAATAATATGTTTTCGGATTGAACAAATAAGGGAGCAATGATGGGACATGTACGAATTGACTGAGTAGAAGGGATGGAGAGGGTGAAATGGAGGGACGATACCACTACGGTTTGACGACCATCTTCTCGTGCACGTCCAAGTCGCCCACCACCTTAACAAAAAGCTCATTAAAGGATGGCTTCACGAACACAATTGTAGAACTCTAGTTCGTATATGGTTTCCTAGGTGGAAAACAAAACAAAGCGAATTATTTGCCAAAACAAGGTGAATTATGTGCTAATTCTATTTTATTAATTCACAACGCCTGATGAAAATGAATTGGTGAACGATTCACTAGATGCTGTTGTGTGATAAAACTTCCCTGACATGAGTGCAGTGTTCTGAGAATGAGAAAAATGTATAAATTAAAAGAGGCTGCTTCAATGCTATGACTGATATCAACAATAGCAAAATTTTCATATTTGTGTATAGGTTTTTTTACAGTTTCCTTTTTTCCATAGTTTTTTTTAAATTTTCTTTACAGCTGTGGTAGGAAATTTCCTGCAGCTACCCATACTAGTCTTATATTTCTTATTTTTGAAAAAAAGTGCTATGTAAGTGCTGATAGACATGCATTCGACTGTACACGAAACGGTTTTATTTCATCTTTCGATGAGACAAAGATTGTGAACATGTCAATACTTTAACTGAAGAGAGTATAAGAGAAACACTCGGAATAATGAATACACTTGGAGACATCGGGAAGGGGAGATTAAAGGTCCGTTGACTAGATGGGTGATACACTTGATACACTTGCTATGGCACGACGAGAGGGAATGATGAGAAGCAAGTCCTTTAATGAGAGATGGGTCCCTTTTATGAGAAGTAGTCCCTTGTAGACATCCCAGTAAGTCTTCTCATATGTTCTCCAGTACCATCTTCTTGTGAACTTCCGTATGTTCCACAACCTAAGAATGGTCATGCAAACCACATTTGAGGGCATTGTTTCGATTATGATTATGGAAAAGAGTGGAACTTAGTTGTGAAAACAAAAGATCACTCGTGAATGTTCAAAAGGACAGTGTCAGTATAGATAATAAATATCACTCCGCACACTATTCACTTACATCGCAAAACTCGTCGAAGGAAATCTTGCCGTCGTTGTCTCTGGAAAGTCTTGTAAAACATCTGTCATTGATTGGATTCAAGGAAGGCTACCGTAATGAAAAGGGAAAGAAGAGATTAAAGAATAACCTGTCGTGGAAGAGGATAGTCTTATCGACTATTTGTTGTAGTTGAGTGTCTTTAAGATTCGATCCAACCATCATCTTCAGCACCTGACGTACACCCATATATATTTCCACTTCCGCATCCAATAGTGAAGCCCCTCGAGAATTTCCTCGTTTCTCATAAGTCAGAACATGTCGTTTTACATGCGAGAAAAGCAGAGATCGTAGCTTGGATTGTACAAAAGAAGAAACAAAACAATTAAGACGTGGACTAACAAATAGATTGAGATTGTGTAAAGGGCCACCTGGAATAGTTCTCCATTGGAGATGAAGCCGTCTCGGTCCATGTCATAAATACGAAATGCGACTGAAACATGCATATGAGTACAATTAGATTGAAACGAAATGCTGAAGCGGAAATTTAATGCATATAAGATGCAGACTACGGGTAATGAAGAGCATATTAGACAACTTTTAGTAATGCAAGCACTCACATCGAAGTTTCGTATTCTTGTCTCCCTTCACGGAGAATTGCGAGATGCCTTGAATAAATTCTGCAAGAGACTACTCATCCCTCGATGCACTTCGCATTCCCTTCTCACTTATCCCATTAGACAGACAACAACATGCATAATCGATTACTCTTCTTACCTCTAAAGTCCACCTCTCCATTTCCATCTTCATCGAATATATCGATAACCCGTTGAACGAGAGGATTCTGTTGTAGTTCAGGCAGAGACATGAACTCTTCCACCTCAACATGTATCTCCTTCTTTGCTTCTCTTCAACTCTCCAACTAATTTCGAAATGCTTTCCCTATCCTTCTTATCCCTTGACTTTAGCCGTAGGCCTCGCTTGGTACGCATACACTTATGGTTTCACGAATACATTTCATATTTCACTATCGAAGGCAAAATAACGGCATGACTACAACGCAAGACTTTTAAGCAAACGTTTCTTTCAATAAGATGGAATCGTAAGGCTAATAAAGAAAGAGGGACTAACCGATAGTGAGCCGGATCCATCGATGTCGAGTTTCTTGAAACGACGAGCCAATCGACGAAGTTCATATGCATCGACTGAAGAGAGAATTGAAGAAAGGAAAGAAGAACAAGGCGAAGGAAAGGAAAGGGAAAACACTCACAGTTACTACACATCTCCATCGGAAGGCTGCTCTCGTTTCCCATTGTGAGAGATTATATAAATGATGAGATAAAGAGGAGAAGGGACGAAGGAAGGAGGATTGGAGTGGAAGGAAGGAAGGGAAGGCTAACACTCGATCGATATGAACAACACTACGGACGGGAGGAGAGGGAGAGATAGAAGAGAGAGGGAGGGAGAAGGGAAGGAGAGAGCGAGGGAGTGGGAGGGGAGAGACATTGAGGGAGAGGAGGAGGGAACAGCAGAGTCTACTGCAAGGAAGGGAGCAGAAGGCAGAAGAGGAAGAGAGGAGAGGGAGAGAGTGAAATTAGAAATGAGAGTGGATACATGTGTAGGATTGCACGAGGAATCTACTCAAGATATCGGGGACATTACATCTTGCGAGGAAAGCTTACTTGACTGACTGTGGAGATGTGTGAGGAATACTGCTACATAGAATGAGATGCTCATGAATTATCAAGATTGTACGGTGGAAGAATTTAAACATGCGTAAAGACGAAACATTTTTGCAATAGAGCTGTTTACAGTAGGAGGGATATTGCTTCGCCCATTGCAATAGTATGACTATGGGGGTGGGTATGTTTAGGTGTTTTGGGGGGAAGGGACCGAGGAAAGTAAGAGGGTCTTGTGAGGGAGATGAGTTGCGTCGTCTTTTCCTCTCTTTCGACCTAGAAGTAAAAGAGAGGATGGCAATTGAATTAGTGCAGACCCTCTACAAGAGAAGACTTCTATTCGCACGGTCACGAGAAATGAAGAGGAAGATGCTTCTTCTACATCTACTTTCTCCTTACTGCTCAACTCGTAGTTTCCCCTTTGCCTTCTTCTACTCAATTATTACCCGAACTGTTTTCTTGTTGCCCAATGAGGACGTGCTATCAGTCTTTCCTTATTATCTTACTATGTTATTCTACAGTAAGATATACCTATTATGCGGGAAGGTCGTACTCATATAAACCGAATTACTATCTGATTTTTGTTTGTAATATTGAAATGTCGTCGAAAGCTCTTATTGGCTCAATAATATATTACATTATGGAGCAGTAAGGTATCCTCTGTAATTCTGTTGCCTCAATTATACGTCGACCCTCGCCAAGCTTCCCTATGGTTTATGATTGTTTTCTTATCCACTCCACCCCCTCCCAGCATCTCCGTATTTGCTCGGTCTCAATGCATAGTGGCAGAATGTCTCGTGTTGCCATCGTGGAGTAAGGCATTCGATAGATCGTGCAGTGATAGGGTTGAGATGTTGTTTACGGGCTCACTTCATTCATTCCTTCCTTTCCCTTCATCTACCTTCAATTTAACTTCTTTCGAGTCTTATGCGCTAGTCATACCTACTTTCCCATAGCCAATAGGTATGCCTTTGTATTCCATCTACATATTTCCCATGACATAGTACTTTCGTCCTGCCCTCATACCCCTGTATCTCGGATGAATGCCATGTCCTATGCCGTGTGCCTCATTCCCCGAATGTCCTCTCTCCATCGTCCTCGTCCCCTCCTCCTTCGTCCAATTCTTATCCACTCTTCTACTGTTTACAAACTACTCACCACGTGCCTTCACTGTGAAAATCCTTATTATAATCACCCCCACGTTGTAGATTTAGTTTTCTTTGTGGATAGTTCTAACATAAGTCTCTTTTCCTTATATTAGGGAACCATACTTGTGGTAATTTTTCTTGACCTTATGTTCGAGAGCGCCAATTATAAATGAAAAGAAACGGTTCATATGCTATGGGAGAGTTGGACAGTTTGCATTTCTTGTTCGCTTCTTACTTCTCTTTATCCACGTTATCCTCCCCTCTCTACCCTCCCATCTTCTTCTCCTCTCCTCTCCAAAAAGAATTACATGATTGGACTGCTCCTTTCAGTTTGCAATAGCCAATTGAGAAGGAGAAGAAGGTGTCCATAATCGTTTGTGGGAAGAAGAAGCGCCGTTAAGTTGGAATAGAAGGGGAGCGGATGAGTGAAGTTGTGCGCCTCTTCACTTCTAGCTTCATTTCACTCCTTACAACTCATTATGCTTCATTTGAACAACTGGCCACTTCAGTCTCGCTCCTGTCAATACGAGTAATGAGATGCACTTTCACGATTCGCAAGTTTAAAATTCAAAATTTTGCATTTTTAGACCTTCATTTACTTATATTTCACATTCTTCGTCTTTTCTGCTTCTTTGCTGCGCCATTATCTTTACGATATTCCTTGATGATTGTATACTTTTGATGCATTTTGAAAGTGCATATTCTAATTGTAAACTGGAGGGAGAGTAGGGATGAAAGTAGGAGTAATATTAAGCGCTCGATTTGTTATTTTTATCACTATTATTTAGATGTGTATATATAAGCTCTCTCTCATCCATAGCAAGAGTGTAGATACAACTCTTCACCCCCAACCCTTCTTCTTCCCTACTCCCCTCTCTTTTAACCCTACTGCCCCATCTTCACCCCTACCTCCTCTTCTTCTTCCCTACTCCTCCCCTCGTTCACCCCTACCCCTTCTCCTGTACCCTCCCCTCCTTAGTCAGTCAGAATACTCGTCTCCCCTCTCATCCTCCTTTTCTCAATTAGTTCTCCGCTCACAAGTCTTGCCGTATCAGGTGGAATGCCTTTCCTCGCAGCACACGTATTCCCTCCCTATCCCCCTTCTCTCCCTCTCTTTAGCATCCCTTCCCTCTTTCCCTCCTAGCATCTCTCCTCTCCTCTCCCTGAACCCCCTTCTTTCCTCTTCTTTCCCTACAGTTCATTCGTTCAAATATTAATTCCCATCACATTTCCTGTACTCTGTCGTCCGTGGCTTCTCATTAGCTATCCATTTATATTCCTAATTCGGGCTTGCTTTTCCTCATCCCTTCCCCTCTCAATCCCCTTCAGACTACTCTTCCAAATTCCTCCTCTTCTTCTCTCTTAGTCATCCTTCCTGACCCTCCCCCCAACTCCCTTTGCTTTGCCTTCACCTCCACTCCCACCCTCAACCTTACCCATTCCCCATCCCCCACTCTCTACCCCCTTATCCCCTCACTCGCTCAAGTTGTGCCGGCCTCTCAAAGGAGGAGTTGTCCATCCATTTATTCATGCCTTTCTCTCTTCTCAGATTATTCCTCATTCCTCTTCTTCCCTCGTCCCCCCACTTCCTTTATACGTAAAGTCAAATAAGAAGCTAATATTTCGTCGTGTCTCATTTCGATGTCTTCGTAACTAAGAGTCTCTTCCCCCCGTCTTTCCCTCATTCCCTTCTTGCAGATGTCTCCCCAATGGGGAGTAATACACGTTCTTCTCCTTCTTCTCAATCTCATCGTTATCTTCGGCAATTCGGTCGTTATCTTAGTTGTTCTCTGTGACAGAAAGCTACGCACTGTTACGACAAACAAGGCAAGTTCCGCTAATAGTATTCTTGGGATACCTATGTATTTGCTGGCTAGTGTTGCTTCCATACATCTTTCGAGTAGCCCTTTGTTAAAACTGGCTCACTCTCTCTATCTCGTCCGATTTCGGCTAGTGAGTAGATATGCAGAGCAGAACTGTGACAGCTGTTTCAGTTGACATTTTCCATGAATAGCCTGTGAATACTCATACTCAAACTTGCCGTTGAACATCGAACTTGAGATCGAGAACACAAACCTGATCATACTCGTTCATACATTTGTTTGTTAAAAACCAGCTTGCGAAGGTTAATGAGTGTAGATGGTGAGGAAAGAGTGAATCCAGACGGAGAGGGAGTAGGAGTAGAGAAGTGTACGCATAATTGATGTCGTTGATGCATTCATGCCCTTTATTCCCTTTCTATTGGGACGATGAAAAGGAAGAGTCTGAAGGGAACGAGGAAAGAAATATGAATGAGAACGAGGAACGACGGAACTAATCACCTAGATTAATAAGCATATCTGTGCGCATGCACCTTAGTGAATCAGCTTCTTCTTGGTCTGTGAGTGTAGACGGAGAAAAGCAGATAAGCGGACGCGTTATGATTAGTCTCTCGGGAGATGATTAATGTTAAGTTCATCGCATCTCTCGCAATCTCGGATCTTCTCGTGGGAATGATTGTGATGCCTCTGTCCCTATACTCGAAGGTGAAGGGGGACGAGAAAGGAAGGAGACACGAGTGAATAACCAATGTCTTCTCGTATCTCGCTTCATGAAAGCTTATTATTTGAGTATTTTCTATTCATAGAAACACTCGGAACGCAGTTGATCAAAACAAGTTTTGCTTGTGGCTATTTCCTTGCTAATCTTTTAAGAGCTAAAACTGTAAAACAGTTGCGAAAAGCAGAGAATGTTTCTAATTTCAAACAATAAATGAACTGGGAGGAGGTGTGATTCTTGTAAAGTCGAAGATCCTTGAATGAATGGCATAGCTACAGGTGCACAACGACGAGTGGCAACTGGATTACACTTGGTGTCAGCTTCACCTCGTCTCGGGGGTCTTCTCCTCCACTGCCTCCATAGTCCATCTCGTCGCTATCAGTCTCGACAGGCAAGCACTCCTCCCTTCCCTCCTCCACACCCCCCCCACTTCCTTCTCAGAGCATCTCATAAACACAGATCTCTCCCGTATTCATCGTTCCTTTCCCATTCTACAGCATCTCGAGGGGAATAGTTGAACAGAGAAAGCTGTATCCCTGCATCCTCTTGTCTTCTCCGTCTTCTTTATGTTCTCTCACACTCCTCCCCCTGAACGCAACTCACGACGGTCTTCTGATTAATGCAACTATGTCACGAAATCTCACTTATTGACATAGTGAGACGACGAAATGCGATTAGCTTGTTTTGCTTAAGAAGCGATGCTTACGAGTAATTGCTGAGTTGCATGGAGTCGATGAGTTGTGGCTCTGAAGAAAGAAGGGAGTGGGGAGAAATGAGAGAGCGAAGTTCGTTCCGTCGTGCGCTGCGAATTGGCGAAAGATTGCCTCCTTCAGGTACTTTGCGATAATGTTCCCGACGGAGTACCAGAGGCACTCGGTCAGCACTGCCACTTTCCCGTGAGTTAACGACTTGGCGGGGTTGGGTAGCAACTATAATTATATTATTTCACCCCCGCACGGAGAGATTCTATATTATTTCAATATCCTGTAATTGACACTGCCGTTCCACGCTCTACATGATGACAACTGCAAAGACTGTGCTAAGTTGCAAAATATGGTAATCTGTATTGACAGATACATCGTTATGATCTGGTTGATGGCCCTCGCTGTCTCATCAACTCTTCTCATGGAGAAGCACGACAATACTAACGGCTTGTGTTGGATTACGAATCCACAGTACATAGTCAGTCCCGCTCCTCTGTAATACCTCCATTTCTCCTTCAGGCTCTATCATCTCTCCTCTCCTTCTTCCTACCAGGCATAATCGTAGTCTTTATGTATGTCAAAATCTTCAAAAAGCTTCGACATCATCAGCTTTACATGTTCGGACAGGTTCGAATCGGTGTCCGTCATTTAAAATGAGAACCGAGATTTCAGTCAACAACAAGCAAGATCGAGAAGAAGCGAAGCCTTCCTCGAGTAATCATTGAAGAGGTCAGAGCTCACGATGTTGCTAATCTTAGAGGAACCCTACTTCCGTATTGTAATTATTCCACGCTGAGTCTAGTCATGCAATTTAGACTTCCGTTTTCACTTTATCTTTCTATAGTGATGATTGCATTAAGGTCCGAAGCCGGCGAGGGTCAAGATTGAGTCAGACGGGGTCCAACAGCGAATCTCCCACAAGGAGATCGAGTGCATCCAAGAGCGAACGATCTCCTTCTCAACCTGAGATTCACGCTGTTTCCCTTCCTCCTCAGAGGTAGATGCAGTACGAGAAAAGAGGGAAGAAGGAGTGTTTGAGATGGCGAAGTCCGACAATTTGTGCAGAGACCTTCGCTCACGACAGAGTGGCAGCGGCTAAGAAGAGGGTCTCCATAGGTACAATCTATCTCTTGTAGACTCACACAGACTCTCACAAAGAGACTTAGTTGCTTAGCATGCGAAGAGGATTATTGTTCAGTTCCCGATCCACCTTCGATTGATGTATCTTCCGTCTCGAATATGGCAGGGATAAGAGCAGAACATGAATCTGCAAAGGAAAGAGAAGATGAACTAAGAAAGCAAAAGGATGACACTAGTGGAAATGAGGTTAGAACTTGTTTCAACGATCCGAATAACGATGAAGCCACTATTTATGAATAATCATGTGTACATAACATTCGAACCATTATTTTGTTGTGTTCCCTAACAGCATAAGTGGATGCTTATTCAGGTACTTAGAAAGTTGAGTGAAGAGAGGCGAAATAGAAGAGAAGAAAGAAGACGGCTATCTGAAGATAAGCCTCTCAACGGAATCCTCCCAATCATGCAAGCCTTCGACAAGGTTCTGTTTTTGTTCCATTTCCCGTGCCCGATCTCTTCGTTGTTCCGGTCATGTGCTCGTTGAAATATTAGAACGCGGCAAACTAGTTTGTTTGTCTACTCAATGTCCAATTGCTGAGTTCATCTTAGTTCGTCTGCCACTCTCTCTAGTCATCCAGTAGCTTCACTTAGGCGTACGCAGCAGTGTCAAACGAACGCCGCCGTCCATCTCTCGATTCTTCAACTCTTCCCTCCATCCCTTCCTCAGCTCCCTCCTTCTTCCCTTCTTACCCTCTTACTTCTCATCCAAGTGTCAAGGTCCGTTTACTTCTCTTTGTATCTATAGTCTTCAATTCAGCCTTCGCTATCAACTGTTCGCGACGAAGATTCGAATCAATCAGAAGAGTTCGACTCGACCGGAGTGGTAGTGGCTGATCCCCTTCCCTCATCTTCATCTCTTCCTTCCCCTTCGATCCATCCTCCCCCTTCTTCTTCGGCTCTTCCATCTCCTCCTCCGGTTTCTGTATCAGCCCCTTCTCCTTCTCTCTTGGTCTGTGATGATATCATCGAAGAGAGCGGTGTAGATGAACCTCTGCTGAAGAAGGATCCGCCGGTTCGCAACTTTCACTTGCTTAGCACACGTTGCTAACTGAATGCAATATAAAGACATAACCTTCTTCAGTCAACTCCCCTTCTGTCTGTCCCGATAATCGCTCGCCGACCAGTTAAGGGAGGAGGTCTGTTTAGGTGAGTAAACAATGTCTCGTGTATTCTAATCCCTCGGATGTCTCAGTAGCCGTCCCTCGTGCACCTCACTCATCCCTCCTCCTACGTTCCTCATGGTCCCTGCGATCATGTCCATCAACACTCCGCCGCTATCACCAGCTCTCAAGGATGTGCAATCGTCTTGTACAACGCTACAGGTACCAGTAAATATCAATACTGCTGATAATTTATGTTGTACTTCCGATTACAAGCATGCATTAGGTACCCCGTATGTATGAGTGTCCATCGCCGTCAACATGCGACTTCCCTCCATCGAATTCCTCTCATTCTTCCTACACATCTGCATCTGGAAGCAGTGAAACGTACCGCCGCATATCGATGAATTCATTTGGATCTTCACTCACAGAAGGAACTGATTCATCGTACGAAATGGATTCACGGTATGTGCCTATTAAAATTAGGGTGAGATAAGTAAGGGAATGATGTCTCCTTGAAGACGATCTTCGGCATGGTCGACACTGAGAGCAGCGGTTCTGAATGAACCAAGAAGGGGAAAGAAGAGTCTCGTTGACATGGATATCGATCGAATTGGAGGCCAAAAGAAGAACAGTGCTATAAGCAGAGGAAAACTGAGGAGAATCGCCACACAGGTACTGAGATATTACTGGTGAATACCCATATGTTTGTCGTTCCGTCTTGAGCCAAGTTGTAAACTAGTTAATAATGAATGAACGAGGAGGATACATAGAATAAGATGCATCAATGATCGCTAAGTGAAGCACAAAGCGAGTGTTCAATGCATGTGTGTGTTCCGTTGAAGGGGTCCTCATTGTCAGGTGACCAGAGCCATTCGACGGAAGAGAAGGGAATCACTAGCTATACGAAGGGAATCGAGGGCGACGAGGGTTGTGGCTGCTATTCTCGGTAAGAACTTTCCGATAGAGTAATCAAGTAGCCGCTTGAGAAAGGAACTCTCAATTCATTCATAGGTAGGATCCAACAGGGTAGTACCCCGATGGATGAGTCCATTCAGTGGCCTTCATCCTCTGTTGGATGCCCTACTACGTTCTCCTGGTCGCTCGGGGAATCCTCATCGGCTGTGGCATACGTGTCAACTCTGCATTGCACCACCAGGTACGTCCCTCTCATTTCCCTGCCGTCGCCTTCATTTCCTTTCACCACTTCTGTCCACCGACCACCCTATCCCTCTCAATACTCTCCCTCTCAGATCTTCATCAACACTTCGTGGCTTGGCTACGCCCACTCTGCCTTCAACCCCATCATCTACATGTGTCTCAATAAGAACTTCCGTCAAACAATGCGAAGAGTCGTGTCATTGTTGCCATCGCGGAATAAGTGATATACACATTCATTTTCCATTTAATCTTACGAGTTCACCTTCCCCTACGAGTATCTTTAAATTTTTACAGGTTTTTGATATTTATTTATCAATTAATAAATAATTTATTGCCTTCACTGGGATGCTATCTCGTGAAGCGTTATTCGTGTCGAACCCGATGGAGAAAGAAGATGAGATCAGGCGGTAGCTGAGTATTGCGAGGGCTTGAGACGGAGAGTTAGGGGATGTTCACAATTAGGACAGAGGGCAACGACGTCGTCACATCTGAAGAAGAAGGGGATTGGAGAAGGCTCTAGTGAGTGGAGGAGTGAGACGAAAGGAGTGGGAGTGGGAGAGGTATCAGAGGTGACGAGAGAGACTCCGGTAATGTTCGGTAACGTGTGAGAGGCAGGGAACATCCCAGGAAGCAGATTCCGTCTTATATATACGGATCCTGGAGGGAAGGGGAATGGGAAGGGAGTCTCTTGGAGGAAGAAAAAGGAACCTCCAAGAGACGAGGGAACCTCCAGGAGGGGAACTGCGGGAAACATTCACACGTTTCTACACTGCTCTCTAGGAGGTTCCCGAACACTACCGGAGCGAGACTAGTCACCCGTTCGGTTCACTACCTTCTCAATGCCTCCACATTGTATGATGCAAGGCGTGCTTTGCTTCCTCTTACCTACTGGCAACATCCACCGTTATGTTCCCGTCCCACACATCTCGTCCCGTAGGAAGCATTGATCTACAACCGATGTCTACGTATGAATCCCATGACCTTCGTAAATGCCGAAAGTTTACTCGACCAGAGATGTATTCTCTTCCCCTTCCCTCCCGTTCCCCTCTTAGTTCGTTTGCCAGTGAGTCTACCACTATTCAGCTTCATTTGTAATGTAAAGAAGAGTTCTAATTAGTCTTCCCTTCACTTACCTCGTTTGTTTCCTTAGCATTCGTTCAGTGACGAGGACGAATCCCTTCTTGAATTGACTGTTCAGAAGAGCATAAATGAGCCAGTTGAAACTCGCCGAGAAATACGGCAGAAGATGAAGAGAATACTTAATGAGCCGTATGACTAAAGGATACTAATAAGCTAGTCTAACCATGAGGTAGATTTGAGTCTCCGTGTAACCACTGGTGTTCCATCCTAATGAATTGGATATTGTTTCATAGATCTGAGTCGCCCAGAATGGAATCTGAACGAAACAAGCTAGTGACAGGAAAAGCAGACAGGAAATTACCTGGCAGAAGAGGTAGAAGGACGTAATGACTAGTGTGTACAACGTTATTCGGCGATATGGTATTCGAGATTGAATGTGCGAACTAAAGTGTCCCGTTGAAATGAGCAAAGCACAATAGCCTACGTCATTTGAAGTCGAAGACGAAGTGTTATCTTCACGTAGAAGTATACAATCGCTGCTGTGGGAAGGAGGAACGCTACCTGAGGAACAGTGCTAAACTTGAACTAAACATGCTGTCTTTCATAGTAAATGTTCTACAATCGAGGAAAGACCAAGATGCCAATAATAGCGTCGCGTAATGACATTGCCCTTATCCGCAGCTTCTCCCTACCCGTTCCCTACTAACTAACCAGAGACAGAAGAGCCATGAGCCACGACCGTTGTTCCCTCTGCATTCCATCAGTGCAATGCAGCGACTCCACCCCATGCATCACCTAACATACTCTTTCAGCCTTCGTTTTCCATTGTCTTTTTCTTCTAGTCTTCGAACACCACTCCTATACTCTGTTGTCTCCGTGCTCTTTCGTTATCCTTCTACTTTTGAGGCTAAGCAGTGCATCACAGAAATTGAAGATTAGATGATCGTTCAATGTTGAGAGAGAAAACCGGGCATACCCCGTCCGGAGTGATGAAATAGTAATCGGTACGTCGATGGAGGACCTGAACGATGAGCGAGTGAGACACAACAAATGGGATTGAAGAGATGACCTTAGCTGAGGCAACGATGGGCATAATGAGCACGAGTGAGAGGATGGCAGTGAAGAAGGATATCGCAGCCGTCTGTCGAACAGAGTGCACCTGACACGTCTGACATCTCCTGATCAGATTCATCGTACAGAAAGAAGAAATAACAAGATATCACATATAGCAAATCCATCTCATTCTCGTCGCTACTCTACAACCCTTTTCTCTGTCTTCAACGCCCTTTTCCTATTCGTACAACTTGAGGTAAAATTTATATGACGCGGTTCTGTTTTGCATTATCTTGTTTTCCCTCCAAAGAACCTCTACGCGTTTCAGTCTCGCCTTTTTCACTTTATCTCTCCTTTAACTCTGGAGATTCTGTCTGATTAGCACGAAAGAACGTCATCAACTGTGCAAGAATGTAATTGGTCCATTAGAAAGACTCGCAGCTCCGTTTGTCAAATAAAACATTTGAGTTGCACGAGGACGACGGAGTTAAATGAGAGTAGCTGAGTAGAGTAGACAACATGTTTTCACGGTGAAAGTCACTAATCTCTCAACTCTCACCCCTAAGGGGTCATACCTCCCTAGTGCTTCAACCAACTACTCCACTAATTAGTTAACTTACCCTTTTGACTTCGGGATGACAGATCGCCATGAACCTATCGAAGGCCAGCGCACAAAGTATGAACGTAGAACACATCTCAATTCGTTTCTTTCGCGCCTTTCTCTTCTGTTTTCCTCTCAAATCCAATTATTCCGAATTACGTTCATCATGCTTTTAGTTGCGGAAGATAAAGGAATTTCCGAGAACAGCGCAAGACATATCGGTTACTTATGCTAGATTCCAATGACGAATGACTTCCAATGACGACGGTAAAAAGTTTGCGATAATCAAATATGCTTACCTTAGATGCGATTTCCAGTACCCAGTAGAGCTTGCAGAAAACTGAACCAAATAGCCAATACTGTAGAATGGTTTGAGTAAGATGAAATGGAATGGAGAGAGAAACGAGTAGATCGACGAATGAGAGTACCACTACGTACACCAGTGTATTACCGAGTGTCATCACTGACCACTTGAGAGATCTGAACTAAGACTAGCATCATCTTCTTGGCTATCAACTAGCAACAACCAAAAACAACTAATTACTGTTCATAACGGATTCTCAGAAAGTACAGTCAATTCCTTTTTCTGTAAATGAAGATTACGCACCGTGTTATGTAATATACGTAGGTTAGGACGGAAACGTTTCCGATTGTTCCGATGAAGAGGAATAAGGCATATGGAAACATAAACATGAAGGCAATGCCACCCGTCTGAGGAGGAGGAGGAAACGGTTGAACGAAGGTTGATGAAGAGGACGAAACATTCATCCTGAAGGGAGAACTCACAATTGAGACAATATTATGAGGGGTTCAAATGAACGAGGATACAGATAGGAAGGAAGGTAAACACTGCGAGGAGCGAGAACGAGGGTGAGGAAAGGAGAGAGGGTGGACGAGGGAGGGGATGAAGGGGGGGGGGGGTGGAGATGGAAACGGGATGAAGGGAGGAACAGATTGAAGGTGATAGGGGGCGTCTGCATTCCCATTTAGGGAACCGATATTCAGACCATAGAAAGAGCACGAAGGCACGTTGTGATACCAAGTAAAGTTGATTACGACTTTGACTGACGACACCGGATACAGAAGCAAGGAGGAAGCTAGGAGGTAAGAGTTGATAGAGAGAAAGGAAATTGAGGGGAGGATGTGGAGAGAGAAAAGAGCACAGAGGAGACTCTTTCTGTAAATCGGATGAGGAAACACGAAGGAGAGAAAAGAGAACGATAGAGAAGAACGGATGGGGAGGATATGGGGGAGGGAGAAGAGAAGGGAAGAGGAAGGGGGAGAGGGAGGAAGAAGGAGACGATGAATGAGGTGGTGAGGAGGAATACGAGAAAGGAACACACGTCAAAACAGACAAAAAGACGATAACTTGGAAGCAGCGACGATCCTACGAGACAAACCAAACCTTATTACATCCCCTTTTGTTAGTGTTCTCTCGAAGCATCTCGCACAGCCTATCTAGGTATCTATCTAAAGAGAAGGAAGATAGTCGGGAAGGTTGGAGAGGTGGAGGAAGTGAATGAATCTACGGTTGAGACGAAACTGAATGCAACCATTCAATGGGAAGGCGATCGTGGGAGAAGTCGAAGAAGGGACTTTGAGGGAGAGAGAAGGGGAGAGACTCCGAGGAGAGATGCAATGAAGAGTGCACGAAACTGCGAAGACACTAAGGAGACGACAAATAAGGGGACTCGTGGAGGACCGTCCAATGCAATACTCTCGCCCTACTCCCCCTCAAACCTCCCCTCCCCCTCCCTCTTCCCTCTCAACCTCCCCTCCCCCTCCCTCTTCCCTCTCAACCTCCCACTTGAAGAGTCATAGAAGACGACGAATACGGAGGACCATAGAGCCCTTGCAATAGTCATGTAGGAGAGGGGTGGGAGGAGGAGTAAAGGAGGAAGACTAAGGAAGACATTCCAAAGACACTGACAATGAGCAGGATTTAATTTAACTCTTTAGCTCTTAGAGGACTGAGAGTAGCAATGGAAGAGGGCCATCTCGGGAGAGAGACAACGACCAGTTGTGATTGAGTTAGAGGCACGGTTCGGATCTATACTTACACTTGAATAGAAGGGGAGGGACATGTGGGCAGGCAAGAGATTCTCTTTGAAGCAGAAGGGAACGAAAGGAGACGAGTGAGGGAGGGTGGGGGTATAGGAATGAAGGAAGGGACGAAGGGGTGAGAGTTACAAATGAGTAAAGTATGATGGGGTGAAGGAAGGTGAGTCTGATTGGAAGAATGTAAAGGAGATGCGTCGATAAGGGGAGAGTGGAAGGAGGATGGGTAGTCAGTGGGATGACGAAGGTCGGAACGGAAGCTATTATGAAGATGATGAAAGTTATACACTTAGTCTCTAGAGGCACATTTAGCATCAACTTTAATCGACACCTATGAAACTCGTCTTATCTATCTAAGCAGATAACGAATCGAATAAACAGCTATAAACTGCTAACTGCGTATGACATAAAGAAGAGGTTATCGAATAAGATCATAAGATTGAAAAAGCAAATAAAGTGGATGAAATGAAGAAAATAAGACCTTCTGGGAAATTGTGGAGATTTAATGAATTGACAGGCACGATCGGGAAGAGGGCAGAGACGATGGGAGACGGAGATACTGTGCGGGTGAAATGGTTATTCGAAAGAAGAAGAAAATAGGGGAGGAAACATCTTGGAAAAGAACAGATAGACATGATTAAAACTAAAAAGGGTAAACATGGAAGACACGAATTGCCAATTATCCAGTTGTTTTCAGCGGGATCTTGACGACTTGAAGCGCGTCTGAGCTCTTTCATGTATGATTCACATGCAAAATGTGCGGCTCAACATTCAATCATCTTATTATACTAATCAATACGACTTTAAAATAAGCAAACTATCCGGACCAACACTTATGCAGTACCACGAATGGCATAAGAAGTGAATCCGTATAGTGGAAGATGAGTAGCTGTCGGTTCGAGTGACGGGTCTTCACAAGAAGTCTCGTGTCTCCTTGTCTTTAATTCCTCACACGACAATCTTCCGCTCTTCTTCTTTCATCTTCTTCTGGCATGGGATTCGGCAATTGACAGATTTCAGCACACTCCCATGTATTCAAACTACAGACATCTCGCAACATGTGACCAACTGTTCCAGTCAAATTGTAATCCATAGTCTTCAACTGGTCTAATCCTGGTCTAATCGTTTTCATTCATTGACTTTTCTTATTCCTCATATCGTGTGTATTCCTTCAAGGTAGCTTACAGATGTCCTTGGAGTATTCCTTGAAATCCTTGAATGAACTCTCCCCTTTGTGCCATGCAACGTGAACTCCTTTCACTTTCATCGAAAGTGAAAGAGGGAAGAGCAGCTGAAAAGAGAAGGTAGAAGATAAGAACCAGTGAAGGTTACACTTGGCTTATCACTCTCTTGTTAAGTACGCTACTGAAGTCTCAAGATAATTAGGAAAGAACACTTCCGATGTCTGGAGAAAGAAGATGAAAAAGGGCTAGACGATGAGTGAAGGGAACTCGAAGAGGGAAGAGTGCTCGTTCTGGTTGGCTCTCACTTTTCAGATGGAAACACGTAGATCCCGTGAGACTTTCGCCTTCTTTTATCTGAGTTCAACGAAGATATAGCTTAGCTATAACTCGATCGTCCTTCGTCGGTGTAACTTTTTCACACGTCCATTTTACATCGCTCGGATCGAAACGTAAGGTTGGATGGGAGGGACGGCAGAGTGTCCCCTCTTAAGGCGATCTCCCTCCCCCTCGCCTCCTTTCATCCTTTCACCCTCGATCCTCCTCCCCCTTATCCCTCCTCCCACTTTCTCAGTCCCTCATTCGCCCCATCATTCTTATCTCGTTCCATAACTCTTCACAAGTAGCGTTTCAAGCAGTACATCACCTATTTTGTGATATAGACATGCCGTGAGATGACAGTGATCTGCCTTCATATCAGCTGAATACAGTGAGAGTTGAGATGCGGTTGCTGTTCTCGCTCGCGACGGTCCTTTCCTTCTCTTCCACAGTCTCCTCGTTCCTCTTCGGTTGTGGATGCCAACAGCCCTGTGCCCCGGGGCCTGTCTGTGCACCAGGTTAGAAGCTTCTCGATAGCATTTCAATTGTGCATATACCTCATGAGATGTGGAATGGATAGCATATCTCAGCCCCGATATGCCCGCCGGCTCCTTCATGTGGAGGAGGAGGGTACGTGAGTCAGCCCGCTCAGTTCCTTCCTTCCCTTCCCGCGCCCCCTCAGTACTACGGAGGAGGAGGAGGGGGCTATGCTGCTACTCCTCAACAGTCCTACGTTCCCGTCTATCAGGGAGTAAGTGCAGTCAAGGAGTCAGACAATTAGCTCTCTCTTCCAGGCTCAAGCACAGGCTCCGGTACAACAGGTTACAGTGCAGCCACAGTACTCAGGTCCTATTGCCGTTGAAGCCAGCCCGGTAAGGTTTACATAGCTTATCTGTGATACCAACGAAATGGTAAAGTAAGGAGGGTGGAGCGTCTATGCATAGAGAGAAGTAAATTCTCTTCATGCTATTGAGCAGCCGATTGTTTCTCATTTGACATTCTCCCGTATGAAAGTGTAAGCGGGAAGATCCGTCCCCTTGTCCGAGATTGAAATTGTGCGGCACGCTTGAATGAGAGGGAATAAAGAGAGTCTATCGCGAGCGACGAGAAACGATAGAAAAGTATCCTTTGGACGCTGCATATCCATCTACGTGGCAAAGATATGTGCATATTGCCATGTCTTCTATGCCGTATTCTTAACAGGCCCCCGTAAACGAACAGTACGGAGCTGCGGGAACAGCGACAGTAAAAGTGACGGAAGAGGAAGTGGAGGACTCTCCTCCCGATGTCGATCTCAACCTCGATCCCTCTCAGGTCACACTCCATTCACTCTAGTCACAAGAAATAGCCGATGGCTCGCTCAAGTGCACGGGTCTGTTCAATGTGAATGGCTCCTCGATGAACACTCATCCAATCGCTTCTTCCTCTCATTTCTCCTCTCATCTTTTCTTATCCTCATTCAGGGAGCGGCTGCAGTGAAGGCAGTTGTAGTGGAGGAGCGAACGGGAGCAGACGAGAAGGTAAAGGGGTAGGGGAAATAGGAGAGGGGGAGAAGGGTATGGAGGAGGAAAGGTAGGACGAGATGGGAGGAAAGCGCAATGACATAGGTAGTCCTTTTGCATGAACGATAACGAGCTCTCAGAATGGTAGATAGGAAGTGTTAACAGTCCGCGGAGAAGGAAGAGAAGGTCGTCGATATCGCTGATCTCAAACTGACTGACGACCCTCTGTGTAACAGCGAGGATTTGAGGGCACTCATGTTGGAGGTGAGCAAAGAGATACATAAGGCTAATTACTACTGAGCGAGAACTACGCATGGAATAAAACAATACGCACCTGCATGGATGAGCAATGAAGGGAAACCTAAGATCCTCTGCAGAACATCGACGACAACCTCAACTCATCGAAACGACTAATTCAACTCGCAGCTGAGGCACAGTTCGGAGGAAGGTTTGTCCTGATGTTTGGTCTTGTCCATCTAACATCTTAGATTCGATGTCATCTGCGCCAACGGAGACTTCTCATACGTAACTAACACAGAACTATTCTGTCAAGAGTCGAAGGGAGATGTGTCATGCTATACGTACAGACAACTCTAAACTCATCGTAATAAGTGTAATAAGTAGTCAGTTAGAAGTTGGAGTAGTCAGTAAGCCTGCTCCCCCGTCCATTGTATCCGTCGTGTCTCACGATGTTTCCATTTCCTTTCCTCAGTCCACAGTGCAATCTTCCCGGTGTGCCACCCCGTGCGAAGAGGATAAAGCTCTCCGAATTAGTTCCTCTTGGCAAATCTTCCTACTCCTTTCTCTCTTTATCCCTCTTTTCTTCCCACATCTTTTCCTCTCTTCCCTATGGTCATCAACAGTGCCCACAAACCTGCCCATTCCCTCTTGTTCTAAATCGACTCAATGAAAACGAGATGTTATGCAATGCTTTGCTCGTGAGCTCGGACCGCAAACATTCATTCGCTTACTACGGCGTTATAACGAAAAGAAAGTTAATAAAACAACATAAGTATTTATTTTGCTCACATCTTTAGAGGATGAAAATTCATATTGAAATGCATAGGAGGCCAAGAAAGGGCTAAAGTGTGACAAGACGTTTGAAGACAGGGGAAACAGAAAAGGGTTATGTCGATATGGGAAAGGATAAACCTTTTATGGTAGTCCTCGAGAGGAAATGATATTAAATGGAATGAAACCGGTGAAGACGTTTCTCTCGAATGATGAGAAGTAGACGGATAAAGCAAGTGAAGTGATGGGAAACTGAACGGATGAGAGACGCTGATGGGTAGACAAGCAATAATCAGGAATGGAGAAGGGAATTATTGTTAGGGAAGAAACGGTGAGGGCTGTTATAGGGGAAAACTATTATAGGTTAGTCATCGTGAAGATAAGGAGCATACCAAAGGAGTTCCGCATAGACTTTGATTTTGCCATCACAGATTGAGGAGCTCGTACTACCTACAGTGCAAGCCTCACAACAATTAAGAAAGTTAATCATATTTGGTTGCAAGTTTGAAAAAAAATCAGAGAGCTAGGTAGAAAGAAAGACTATTCGAAATGTCTATGAATAAATGTACGATAAAGATAGTTTAGAGGCTCTTAAGGTCGTTGTTCTGGAGAGGAGTGTTGGATCCAATAGAGAACGTTGTAGTCGGCTGATTCGTTGGAGTGAATCCCGTTGTCTCATTGAGAATGTTGTTAGGGTTGCAGTTGCCTATAAGCGGTATATTCAGATAGAATCCCACAACCATTCTAAACAATAATTCCCTTAATTTGACGAAAAATCGTGTATTGAAGGCATCCGTATTAGATAGTTTTTATCAGTGCTGCCTATTTGTGTTTCATCGCTTTTCACTCCTATCCCCAAAACTTCATTACGCACAACAGCAAATAATAATAGATAAACTAAATTAAATTGAAAGCAATGAAATTGTATGAATGCGTACAAACCTGAGAAAGCCGGAGTCGGGAATGAGAGAGGGACTGGTCCGGTGAAAGCATTTGGAAGGTCTCGAGATGGTGTAGTGAGGGAGACACAAGCAGAGGATGTTGGACCTCCACATTCCAACTTGAACTCTTGAGGACGCTGTAAAATGCTTTATGGTCAGAGTTCTAATAGAACTCCTAGTAGAGAATAATTACTTAGAGGAACTATTTTCCAAAAACTGCACAACGTTTTCCCATATAATTATTTGAGATGATACAGGCAACGCAAACCTCGAGGTCGTCACGTCGTTGATTGAGTTGAGTGAGAGTCTTCTCCGATGCATCCATGCTGCTTTCCGATACCTCTACCTTCGGCATCTAAGTATCGCCCTTCATTCTTCCTCCTATTTTCTTCCCGTGCCCTTCCCTCCTCTCACCTTCATATGACTCTGTCCAAACATCGACTCTTCTCCACTCGTTGCTACCCTTTTAGCAGCCCTATTCTCGAATACTTGAGGCACATAGTCAGTCGAGTCTATAACGTAATTGGTAAGAAAAGCTACATTATAGATAGCTAACCTCTCTTAGCGACACGAATCTGTGCTGGGAATGTATTCTCGATCTGATTATTCATGTGATGAGCCGAATGAGTAGAGGCCATAGGAGGAGCGATGGACCGAGAAGACGAAGCCATGTGAGGGTTCATATTGAATCCTGAAGCGATCGAAAATGTTTGTTCGAATAGAGACACAGGAAAATGACTCATAGGGGGAAGACAACTGGATAAACACGAGTAAACACTAACGATTCATCATCGAAGCTTGTTGCTGTTGTTGTGCAAAGGAACTGAGGATCTTGTTCCTCTCCTCTGGAGAAAGCTTGCATTCGTGTCCTTGAAGGAATGATTGAAGCCGGGAGACCTGTGATATCGCGGTTGGGAAAGGACATAACAACGATTGCTCCACTCTTCACATTCCTTGTGTGAAATGTCGGTAAAGAGAAAGGAACAATTACCTTCTCTTGCAAAACTTTGATCTCGTCACTCTTCGCCCTACTGTCCCTCTTGAACTGATCCACCTTGTCTTGCAACTCGTTCATCAATTGTAGTCTTCGTGCTCTGCAATGCCTCATTCTTCCCCCTCCGTCTCCTTCTCCTCACCTGCATCTCGCAGCAGCTTCCTTATTCCTCAGTCGTCGCTTGGTCTTCTTGTCGGACTCCTCGGGGTCCATCTCAGCGTCGTACTGCAAACGCTTATTCGATAGACACAAGCGTATCGCGCGTGTCAGTCGGCATTCGATGACTCATTCCTTTACAAACTCCACCACCACCTCCTTATTCGGAATTGTCGATCGAACGGTGTGGATTATCTATCGTGAGCGAGTGAGTCATGGTCAGCTATCACTCTTCTCCGGTACAACACGTCCACACCCTTCCTCCACTCCTCCACTATCCCTACACTCCTTCCCTTATCTTACCATAATCGCTTCTTTCGGTCGTCTTCCTCCCGTTCGTCTGCTAACTCCCATAGAAGGAATGACGGAGTTGCCGCCGTATACGGTGGATGAGAAGGGAGTCGAACCCAAGGGAGTAAGTTGTCCCGAGAAGTTCTAAAGGGAACAGAACGGAATAGGAATGAGAGTGAGGAGATGCTTACAGAAAGATTGAAGTCGGTCTGTAGGAAGGGAAGGGTTGGTGTCCCTGCACACGAAGATCCTTCCGATGTCTGACTTCGCTGAAATATATAACTTAGGTTAACCCCTCAGCTCGGAAACCTTACAAGCCATTGTTGTTATTCTATTGATTACATGTCTCTACGTTTCATCTTCCCATATATTACATTCTTCATACGTCGCAACGAGAAATGCATGCAAGACTGAATATCTCGAGTGCATAGATACCTTACCACTTGAAGCCACTTGCTCCCCTTGCTCGCCCTACCTTGTCTCTCTTTCTCTCTCTCCGCTTCCTACTCTTTCTCTCTACGATGACTCATCAAAGAGCGACGCCTACGTACAGTGGTAAAGGAAGGACGCGCGGAGGAAGAGGAAGGAAAGGAAGAAGGAGGATTGGATGGAGGGATGGAAGGAGGAACCGAAGCATAGGGATAGTTGGAAGATGAAGGGTACGAAGTCGTATTCCAGTCAGGAAAGTACTCCTCGTACCCATATTGACTGTGAGGAGGTCGAGGATTGGGATACTGATTAGATGGCTGTTGAGGGGAAACAGCGGAATGGGGATGGGATGGATGGGATGAGGAGGGACGAGTGGACCATGTAGGAGGGAGGAGACGACGACTGCTCATTGCGAGGGGAGGGAAAGAGAGGGGAGAGGAGCGGGGAAGTGGGAAGAGTGAGTCACGACTATGAACTACGAGAGGAGAGGGAATACAGCAGGGCAGGATGGGAGGAGGAGACTGTGAGACGTCGAGGGAAGACTGCAGGCAAGCACAGATAACCGACTCTCGTTCCGACCTGTCCCTTCACTTCAAGGGAAAGAAGGAGGAAGGGAGGAAACTATTTCATCACTATTCATTCCTCTCCTTCCCGTATCACAGAGAATTGATTACATTCTGTTAATCAACTGGCACCCTCCTCCATATCTTCCCTCTTTCGTCCTTCTCTCCCCACACGCTCCTCCCTTCCCTCGTGCCCATCCTCTCAGAGTACTGTATCCTCTCCCTTCTCGTCTAGCAAACACATAAAAGAGGGCGAAACACAGGGAAGAGGAAAGGGGATGAGGAGAAGGCTAACAGATATGGATGGATTAACGGGCAAAGTGGTCATTCCGATGCAGGATTATGTCGCTTATTGATACGCGTTCAGGAAATAGAAGCTGATCAGAGAAGGTATGAAACTCTTAACTGTTTGAAGAGACGAGACAAAGCATGCGGATGGTGCAACTGATGGAAGCATCAGGTAAATTTCAAAATTTAAGATACGTTTCACCACTGTTCATCTTGGAAAATAAGCATGATTTCCCTTCAATGCTACAAATCTCCCACTTTTTCTGCTACAAATCACCCATTTCTTCCTAAATATTAAGAAAGTGCGCTATATCGATTTGATATTGATTTATTATATGCTACACTAATTAGTTTTCCGCAAAAGAATAAATTCAAGGATTATGTTTCATACTTCTTGCAATTTCATAATTCGACGACTGTTATGATTACCAAACGCAATGATACCATCTCTCAAATATTATATACTTTCTTTTAAAAAATGAGAGAATATTAATTGAGCACTACGCTATCTAACTGCTCTAAATATCCCTACAAGCAACCTACAAGAATCAGGTACTGAAACACGTTACTATTATTTTTATCATTTCTTTAAATTTCTTTACTTTCGTCATCCTTATCAGCAACTGTCGTGTAATTCGACGCATTTCACGAGACACCAAATATATGTCTGCTATGACACCAGACCACTAATCAATTGCCCCCCCCCCAAAAAAAAGGAAGAAAAGATTGGTGCGCAAATCTGAGCCATCTGTGACACGTTTTGTCCTCCCATGGAAGGGAGACACGAGTTGTAAATGGAAGGCGACGGACAAAGGAAGTGATCAGACTGAGGGCTGCACTAAGACATGTACACTCCTTCGGATAGATCGCGTATGGGAAAATGGTGAGGAGTGGAGAACTTCAGGGACAGTTATGGAAGCTAAATGAACTAACCATGTCGAACCCAAGGAAGAAAGGCAGAGGATAGCCATAGTTCGGCACGAATCCATATGTCTCTCCGCCCGGTCCATAGTAGGCTGTCGTGTATGTGGGAGTATCTGCCGGTCTATCAGGCAGATCAGAGGGAAGGGGAAGTGAGGGATGGGAGACGATGACTGAGGGGGGAGTGGAGTCGAAGGAGAAGGAGGAGGGACGAGTGGTAGAGGGGTGAGGTGAAGAAGAGTACATGACTAAGGAGGGATGAGACACTCCGACTAAGGGGATGAGACACTTCGAGAAGGCAACGGATGAGACACGCGACGATCGAACTGTCCACGACACCTCCCTCACTGACTACGGTATGCCCCTCCCCCAACAGGCGACTCCTCTCCCTCCCCTCCCTCCGCCTCCCTTCCCTTCTCTTCCCTTCTTCATACCACCTTTCCCCTTTCCTTCCATGTGCCCGAGGATTCACTCTTATTCAAACGAATAAGTATCAGTACGTCGAGTGACTCAAATACCGTCGGGGTCACCCTTCCATCGACTCGTTCACGTATCGACCCTTACTGTCTCCTTCCACATCTCATACCACTCCCTTCTCCCTTCTAACAATAGTCGACGAAGCAAAGGCGATGATGAATCAGCCTTCGACAGAACAATTCCATGCTGGAAGCTGTACGAGAGAGAAAGAGGAAGAGTGGGGAGGATGGGGACAGAGGTGTGAAGGTGTGTGTAGGCGGGTGAGATGAAAGGGGATAGGGACTGATCCTGGACTTGAGCATAAAGACATACATACACCCATTAGAGGTCAGAAGCAGTCGGGACAGTCGGCTGGAGGGACATTGGAGAGAGCTTGCGGAGGGAAGGGATAGAGGAAGGGGGAGGGGGGGATAATGGATATATATTGTGGGAGAGGGTAATGAGGGATAACGGTGCGAAGAATGTGATGACATACTCAAACGGCCATTCCTTCAGTTGCCATTTCCCCTGTCTCCTCTTGTCTTCCTCCTGTCTCCCCGTCCTTTTCCATCCTCCGTCACACTTCTTCCAATCGGCGCCTCTTTTCTATCCTGCCCTTTACAAGGAAGAAGAACGGAAGAGACAAAGAAGGAAAAAGGGAAAAAGGGTTGGTGCGAAGAGTTTGTGCCGTCTTTCAAACATTCCTCTACAAAAGCACGTTGTATTCAAACTTGTGGAATCCTTAGGCATCCTAAGAGGGAGGGGTTCTATTGGCTAAAGATTAGTTATTGGCAACATAATGAAGTGGAAGCAATAAATGTGCGTGCAGATTGTCAGAAGGCCGGTAAGTCGTTATCACTTGCCTTATTCCTGCTTTGATGCTGATCAGCTCACGTCTATGGAATATCCTTGCAAAGTTAATCATTGGAGACAACGGAACGCACTTATCAACTATGAGATCATTTCAAGAATCTTCTTTTCAAGATGTCTTCATAAGATTAAACCCTGTCAGAATATTTTTCCGAGCTTAATACATAGAATTTAGAAAGCTATCGAAATCTGGTCGAAAAAAAGGATGCTTAAATATGGATGTAGGCATCTCGAACAACTCAGTCACACTGCAAAAGAAAGATTTCGAAAACAAACTACCCATAGTTCGGGTCGGTGTTCACGTATGATTAGTATAATTACTAATAAATGACTGAATAATCAATTGCATAAGCACTGTAAACTTTCTCTATTCCTAAAAGCAAAGTTCCCAAAAAGCAAAGCTTAGTTAGTTGCTTCCTGACACTGCAAATCCGGCCATGCTTGCTCTAGAAAACAAGATAAAAATCGTTGAGCAGCCCTAAACTGTTGGTTAAAATATTGGTTAAAGGCTGAGACGCTACAATAATTACTATAATATTTTTGTTACAATAGTAAATGACACCCTTAAATAATTTGACACCCTTATTTATAACTCAGTCGAAGGTCCAAACAACGTGGAAAATCCTATGAAGTGATCCAATATCCCGATCACATCGCACAAAACAAAAGAAATTGACACCCCCGCTTTTTAATTTAATAGAAATTTGATATTTTTTAAATACGATTACTCCTTTATACCACAAGGGCCAGGTCATTTTCTTAAGTTCTTCATATGTGTTTATAGCCATTTGAATACGTGCGCAGTGACATAAAATAATATATTTTATTGATATACAATAATTTTCTTAGACTAGAAAACCCATTTAACAAAAAAGAGCTGATCAGATACGTTGTATCTGAGATACAAAACATGACATATTCTAATCAACTCTCATAAATTGTATTATGCAATGCTGATCTATAAAATTGGTGAAGCTAGGCAGTTAGGTTACTTAGAGAAATAAACAAAGACTCGTGCCTTGTTGAGACTTGATAAAGCAATTTTCGCAATGGCAATGAGAAAAAACGCTCCGCACATTTCTTACTTAAATAGTTGGTTCATAAGACCTTCCCTGGCTGCACAAAGGTATTTCTATTGGTAGATTATATTATATAAATAGAAATCTGAGCCACGCACTAGACGCACTTTTCCTTCTTCAGCATAATTTATGACTTGTCATTCGTGATTTTTAACGGTTTAACTAAACTGCCCCTAAAACATAAGAGCCCTAGTTTCAATGAAGAACTATATCTAAATTATATAAATAACCCCCCATAATGAAAAAAGGACTATTAGCAAAAAGATAAAATATACGGCAGAGAATAAACCGAGATGAAATTCTTCACAATTAAAGTTTCTGCATTGACAGGAGATAGCTTAGACATCAAAAAGCAAAGTGTAAGCAAGTATATCGTACATCTGAGCATAACTCCATTAGCTTCATAGAAGGGAGTGCTTATATGAAAAGATCCATGAGATCTACGACTTCTCACAATCAAAGAAAAGTAAAAGTAGATTATGAAGACAAAGAGGGGAGCGAAGAATACGAATTGGGCGAAGACTGTGCAATTCGTGGAAGAGGCTCTATCATGTGACTATGTTCTGTGCTTCTCTTGTATATCTTTTACACCGAGAGCATTCTAGCTGAACGCCAAGCGTGTCCAAAGTGCGATGCTTTTAACCGGTAAGCGAGAGATCGTGAGCAGAGATGGTGAGGGCGAGGGAAAGCAGAGAAAGAGTGTGCAGTATGAGTCATCGTCACGCGCTCTCTCACTATTCCACTGTCTGCCCCAAGGGAAGAACAAGAACACGCGCAGATCACTTAGTGATGAAATCAGCCCTACGTTTGTTTGTGCACTGATTGAAGACATTAACTTTTAGCATCTGTAGCCATCCTTACATTTACTATTACGATCACAGCGTGTAAGGCTTCCAATCCTAGCGTTTATTAGAGTATTTAGCGTGATTCTTAAGATTGTGGATCATAGATAAACTATGAAAATTGGATATCTGAAGCAAGAAAGGATGAACTCACATTTGGAAGTAGCTGAGAGATGGATGAAGAGATGAAGGAGGGAGGCGAGGGTTGAGACGAGACTCCGGATGGGACTGAGAGGGAAGGGAACAGTTGGGGAAGTTGAGACATGTACGATGGTACAGCGAAGAATTGGATGGAGGAAGAGAAAAGATAAGGGGAAACTGTGAGTAGGCTGGGAACAGGGGAAGATGACTGTAGGGCAAGAGGAATAAACGAGTGGGAAAGGAGAAGCAGGAAAGAGATTGGTATGGTAGCGAATGAGCAGAAATGTAGGATGGAGGGGAGAGAGGAGAATGAGAAGGGAAGATGACAGAGGGATAAAATGACGGGAGGGGTCTACTTGACAAGCTGATACCTTATCGGGGAGGAAGTGGGAGGGAATAAGAAGAGAGTGAGAAAGAGAGAGAGTGCATAGAGGGAGTTACGAGGGAGAAGAAAGAGAGAACGAGCGGAAATATAGAGAGAAGAGTGTTCGAAGGACTTCCCTCCTCTTCTCACAAGGACTTCTCGAAACGAGAGAGAGCTTCGTAGTGTTTGTGCACAATTGGGGCATGAATGACTTGAGAGACGAGGGTGATAAGCATACGAAGGGAGGGAGAGAGAGGGGGGAGAGTTACGAGGGAGCGAGGTAAAGGAGGGGAATTACGAGGACGAGAGGGTTACGAGGGAGGTAAAAGAGATAGAGGATTCCGAGAGTGGGAGGTAAAGAGGAGAGAGAGATTGAGCATAAGTGTAGAGGGTGAACGAGGGTAGGGTAGTTAGAGAGGGAAAGGAAAGAGAAGAGTTCACGATCTCTATCGATCTATGCACACTCGCAACTACGAACACTTAGTTGGAGACTTCTAGTAGCTCAGTCCATTGAAGGTTTACGAGACCCAGATGCTTGAATTAGCTGACTTGAGAAAGGAATATGAGAGAAACTTACGATTAGAAAGGAGAATGGTCGAGAAGAATCGTTATTAATGCAATGGAAAGAAATTAGGGGAACAACGTGGTCCAAAGTACACGTCATTTGAGAGAAAGAGCGAAGAACGAATAAGAGAGGAGAGAGATGAGGAAGGGAAAGGGCAGACCTTTAGAGGATGGATGCACTCACGAGTGTCTCTTACGGCATTTAACTATTCGGGAATGAATAACGATAATATGAAGAGGAAAGAGAATGAAGAAAAAGATGAGAGGTTAGGCGAGAGAGATGCGAATATCGACTAGTGCAATTGTCACGTGCGAATACACAGGAGAGAGGGATGGAAAGAGGAGTAGGGAGAAATAAGAGGAGAAGAGGAGTAGAGGAATTATGAGGATAA
Organism: Micoletzkya japonica; assembly: GCA_900490955.1. Lineage (NCBI taxonomy): Eukaryota > Metazoa > Nematoda > Chromadorea > Rhabditida > Diplogasteridae > Micoletzkya > Micoletzkya japonica. The sequence continues at coordinate 358,088 of LS867100.1, read as the reverse complement.
AGGAACAACAAGATATGGAGACGTTTTTGCGAAAGTAAGGAAAAGGAGAGAAAAGAATACATGGATTACGAGAGGGGAGAGGATGAAAGGAGAGAGATAAGGAGAGAGAGGGATTGCAGGCAGCGGGTGACTCATACTACCCTCGCTTTCGTCACCACCCTCCCTCCGCCCCTCCCCTACTCCCTCTCATTCTCTCTCCCTCCCTCCCTCCAACTTCCCTCTACCCACCCCACAATGCAAACAAGACACTACACAGGCACTGCCAATTGTCGCATTCCCTTTTATATCCATTCCGTACAAAAGTAATTGACAACAAAAAGATGCCCATAAATTAAGCATTGATTCTACAAGAAAAATTAAAAAGTAGCCAACCTTGCGCATTCGACGAACTGAACGATTAATTCACATCTGAAAATAACTCTCGCTATTTGTGGAATTACAGAAGAAACGAAAAGAAACAATAGCACGAAATATATTAAACTCAATATTTTTTAAAAATCAAGTTATTTCGAAAGCCCAGAAAGTTTTCTACAAACTGCAGTTTCAACATTATGTTTATTCCATGACTATATCACTGTATCGGGCTGAGACTTCAATTTAACGAAATCGGAGCGGGCGGATTCCGACCATAACACACAAATAGGCTATTTAGCGATTCGGTCCCTTCCTGAAACGCTCAAAATCGGATTCTACGGGTATTTTTACATATAGCATGAAAAGATACCTTAAGTCCTTAGGGCCTTACCTTAAGACCTTAAGACCTTACCTTAAGACCTTACATTAAGACCTTACTTTAAGACCATAAGACCTTACCTTAAGTCCTTAAGAAGTTACCTTAAGACCTAAAGACCTTACCTTAAGACCTTAAGACCTTACCTTAAGACCTTAAAACCTTACCTTAAAAACTTAAGACCTTACCTTAAGAGCTTAAGACCTTAAAACCTTACGTTAAGACCTTAAGACCTTACCTTAAGACCTTAAGACCTTACGTTAAGACCTTAAAACCTTTCCTTAAAAACTTAAGACAGGTTTTTAACATTCTTCCTCTCTGTTCTCGTCGCGGGTGGTCGGCTCTCTTCATTCTCTCTCAATCAAGCGCACCCCCTTTCAACCTCGGACAAGAAGATGAATCGTTCCCCCTGAAGACTTGGCGCACGCGGGGAACTAGCGCCAAACCAGGATCGCGAGGATACTCAAGATCATGGATACCGCGGGCTGAGTGAGTATTTGACGAAGATTCGAAGTCCCCGACCTCTCCTATCTATCAAGACTCCCTCCTTTGGAACCCCTCCACTGCTAGCCCAGATAAACGGTGTAAAACTGTAAAACTTTAAAAACTGTAAGGTCTTAAGGTAAGGTCTTAAGGTACGGTCTTAGGGTCTTAAGGTAAGGTCTTAAGGTCTTAACGTACAGCCTTAAGGTCTTAAGGTAAGGTCTTAGGGTCTTAAGGTAAGGTCTTAAGGTCTTAAGGTAAGGTCTTAAGTTCTTAAGGTAAGGTTTTAAGGTAAGGTCTTAAGGTCTTAAGGTAAGGTCTTAAGTTTTTAAGGTAAGGTCTTAGGGTAAGGTCTTATGATTTTAAGGTACGGTCTTAAGGTCTTAAGTTCTAAAGGCAAGGTCTTAGGGTCTTAAGGTAAGGTCATAAGGTCTTAAGGCATTTTTCATGCTATATGTAAAGATACCCGTAGAATACGATTTTGAGCGTTTCAGGAAGGGCCCGAATCGCTAAATAGCCTATTTGTGTTACAGTCGAAATCCATGCATGTTCAATCACGGACAGAAGGAAGGAGGGCCGACCGTCCGCCGCGAGAACAGAGAGAGGAATGAGATAGCGCGTCACATAGGCTCATTAGAAGCAAATGTAGCAATGTGCACAATGAGTTATTGCACTATACAAATCTTACATTGCGCAGAGTGCGCAAGTACGAAACCGACCGTGTCCGTCTTGTGGTACAAAATAATGGGATCCGAAGAGTTCGACCCCATACCTTTTGCATGAAAATTTAAACCATACGTGGGCACCGACCCGAAGTATGAGTGGTGGGCCCAAATTTGTTCGGAGTTTTACTTTGGTAGGCCTATATTTTCTACAACATTTCAATTGGTAGGCCTGATTTCGTACACTGGTAGGCCCGTTTCTGAAAATATTGCGGGGAAGGTTGCCCATGTATGATTTAAACCCGTTTGATATAATGAGCTCCATCTCTTAGATGCGGCCATCCTTCAGATTGAATAAATAAATGGGAATGCTCGGTAAAGTAAAATAATAATATTCACTATTTCTGACCTTAGGATCCTCTGATTAGTCCAGTCATCCCTTCGTGCCGATTCGCCTCATTTTTCCTTATGTTATCGTCTCAGCATCTTGATAATCTGCAATTTCGTACACTGGTAGTCCCGCATCTCAAAATATTGCTCGGAACGTTGCCCATGTAGTGACCTCACATAAAGCAGCTTTTTCTAGAGACTGGCGTGAAAGTTTCCGGAGGCAGGTACGCACGTGTGGGCACACAAACTGTCCAATAATACCATCGTAAAACGATTATTACGAGGAGCACGCTCGCATTATCAAACCTTATGGCATATTATGGCAGAGTGGAATATTATTGGAGGAAAAGGAACGTTGAGAAATCTTTGCAGCGCACTCCGCTAAATACAGCAAAACTCTCTTGGCAAAATGCCAGCTTCGGCTAAAAGCCGGCTCCGACTGAAGTTTTACGGTGGTTAGCGGAAAGACACGGACCCGAGTCCATCAAGTTAATACGATACCACACAACCCTTAGTAAAACTCACTTTGCCCTACTTAATCCCGGAAGCGACCGGGAATTCCGCGTTTCCGGTTCTAGATCGTTAGTATAACTTTGCAGCTCTGTCATTTCGCGCTCTGTCATTTCATCAAACGCCGACATGTGTCTTATTGTTTTCTCATCTTTGATTTTCCTGAGATTTTACTATTATCATTAAATCGGGCACTCTGAAAAAAACATACCATTTCATTTTTTAAGGATCCTCGCGGCTATGCACGGACCAAAGAAGCGAAATATTTGACGATTTAACTTACAGTAGCTATCATTATCAATTTGGCTCTTTATGATTCCTAACGCGAAAACCATGAATAATTTTAACTACTGTATTTTTCTTCCAAAATCCGGTTAGCAAATTCTGGTCTTTACTCGTGGGTCCGTGAAGAATTGTGCAGCTCTTTCAACGTTCGTTTTCCTCCAATAATAAAGTGTGAGAAAAAATAAAAATCTAAAAAAACTGAAGAAATCCAGGCAACACTAAAATGAGAAAGCCTCACAACCGAAATAATACCTTGGTCCTGTGCATATATAGTTACTGCGGCCCATTTTGATTCGACAGGCCAAGTGTATGAGAAGATGATACGATCTGAAATGATATATGATATCATTTTAAATACCCTATAGGATATATCTTTAAATGAGGAAAAGTTTTAAATCTTAAAAGTGCGAGAGCGCATGAAAATGAGAATGGTCATCATGAAAATTAGAGAGACATAGGGGGCAGCCATAGTTGTGAATATTTTAGACTGGTGGAACATTGTGGCCAGTTAATATTGAAAAAGATTTTACATCTTTGACATTTACATTAAGACATCGAAAAAGAGCTCACTTTAGCTCATGCGATGAACGTGAGTTTTTCCTTAGCAAGATCAGAACGCGTCATCGGCTGCGAAGGATGTCCGAACAGTAACACAACAGTAAGTCAAAATCCACAAAGAAAACGAGCGAAGTTTGTGAAGTGAGCGAAGTCACTCATAATCGATTCGTCCGCAAAACTAGTCTAATTACGGTAATCCGTTGGGACAAATTCTCAACCTAGAGCGATACTGTACCTGCATCTCGAAGTAATTTTTTTCGGATTTTTACACTAATAATCTCTTATGGATCTCGTAAGAGTATTTTGATTAATGAGATAATAAGGAATGTGTGCTATTAAGGTTATTCCTTTCCGTTCGTTATCGTCCCTTCGGAGGGGAAAATTCGTATCGACAGGTAATGATGAGAGGAGTGATAAGGGGTCTTGCGAAGTCGATCATTGCACAGTCTTACGGACACTCCTCTCCATTCAACCTTGCTCTATCCCTCATTAGATACATCATTGACTATGAACTATTTCACAACGTCCTGCTGCGTAGAATAGATTCGTATGCAAATTAAGAGAGTAGAGGCGATAGAGCATAGAAATTGTAGAGACGCAGAGGCATTCGCAATTTTGGAACGCGGACTGGTAAAACGTCATGTATTTATTGTCATTAGTTCAAGATCCTTGTATCTTGTAGAATACATTCCAATTCATTTGAATCTCTGAAGCAAGTAGATGATCCGTGATAAATATAACATATAAAATCGACCGATTTTCCCCATAGCTTGAATCTTCACGTATTCTCCAACCAAGATTCTCATTAAAAGTAGATACTCCCGAACAGTTACTCCTATCCCTTCCTCTTTTCCTCCTGCCCTTCTCTTTCGTTCACTTCTTGCCGTTTCCTTCCCTTAGTCATCATCAAGCAAGCCATTTCCTCTCGAATCTTACTTTTTCTTCTTCTTTCCTCCTCTGTTCTCCCCTGTACTTTCCTATATGATTTCCTATCCGTTCCATTATCCGATTCTCTCTCTTTTTCTTTCTATCTCTCTGTATCTCCCTCCCTCTCCTCTCCTCTACGCTCCTTTTCCCTCTGAACCTGCCCCTCCGTATCTCTTCATCGTCTTCTTCTTGTTTTCTACCTCCCTCAACTTTTAATGCCCCGTCTAACAATCTTCTCAAGGAACTTTACTACTTCAAGCTGATTCTACAATAGAAAATGAGTCTAGATGAGGTGAGTGGTTACGGTAAAAGTATCAGAATCTTATGACATTTCAGAAAGATAAAAAAGAGGAGATTTTAGAAAGGCGTTAATATGTAGTTTATTTCGTGTAATCCTGTAAGTGATACATTTGTTTCAGACTCTCGACAACCTCAATCGCACGGTCAACAAGGTCTCCGATCTGCTTGAGGTTAGTTCACGCTATTCTTCATCCTCGTAATAGTTCGAGAACGAGAGTTGAAAAAATAGCAAAATAGTCTTCATCCGGAAATTTTCTTTACTAATGTGATAAGAATTGATGTTCATATCGGGTATTCTCGGTTTATTCTTCTAGACAAGAAGAGTTGAGAATTAGTTGTATATTAATCCATCTACGGTGGTTGCGCAGTCTGATCCCCCTCTCCCCCCACACGACCGTTTAAATCAACGCGCACAAAACATTTAAAATGCACAGCTAGTGACTAACCGCGACGCGTACGTGACGCGTATTGAGAATGGATTTTTAAGCCAAAATCTGACTACGGTATCAGCTCTCTAAAGGGAAGTTCTGTCCCACAGTTAGATGTAGGTTGCAATCGTACGTGCCCCACCCCTCCCCTACTCCCCCCCCAATCAACCCCCTCCAATCAGGTCATTCAAATGGCCATTCTCGTAGTGGCTTTCGCCCTTGCCATTCTCCTCGTGGGAATGACCATCACTTGTTATTGTGCCATGTACAAGAAATACAGTCGACCATGGGAGCCGAAGGAGAAGAAAAGTTTGTTTCTGCTTTTTGGATAACTAAAAGAGATCTCGCTGCTCAAAAATCATTCATATCTCAAAATGGTTAAAATTTGAAAAAAAATACAAGCTAATAGTTGAATTGAGGTAAACGAGGCGAGTCAATCGAGTATACGAAGGGTGAATATCATCCGAGTAACATCTAGCCATCTCTCTCCAACGCACCCCGTCCCTCCTTCTTTCCTGTCCTCTCTTTACTGGTCTCTTCTTCTGTTCTTTCATAAATCAGCCATATCGTCAACCTCTCCATATCTATAATATTAATAAATTATGTGAATACTTACAGTGTCCATTTGAACAATATTTCCACGGTTTCAGATTGTTCTAGGAAATTTTGTAAAATTCCACTAGTTGACATGACGAGCTGCCAGAGTTAAAATTTTTTGAAAAGGTTCATTGATGAAACCATTAGATAAGTATGAAAATGAGTTTTAAGTATGCTTGTGCTTTACTTTAAGTTATCTGAATATTGCACATTTCCACAGATCACATCACTTCACGATCGAATTTGAATCTGTCACTTTCCCGGTTGCCAATAACAATCTCCGTGTTAGAGTCTTCTCTATTCTCGAAAGTCGCCTAATCTCTTCTGTATACACGTGTAGGTGTTTTGTATTCGAAGGAAGAGAGTTCAAATGTTCGCTCTATTCAATTACTCGATGGCTGTTCTCTAGTCGATATCCATTGCTGATCTTCCCATCGTGAAATATGCTTCAACTTGAGTACAACAATAGATGAAGTTGGGTCAAAAGTGAAACCCGTTAGTGAATTAATCGATGGCATCAAGTGGAACAAAGGCGTGAGGGGGGAAAGGAAGTAGACTGACTTGGAGAGAGAGAAGAGAGAGCGAGGGAGAGAGAGAGAGCGAGAGAAGAAAAGAAAGAGAGAATGGAAGGAGGGAGAGGATAGGTTGAACGCCCCTTACCCTTCTATTCAAGTGTTTATTTTACAGTTTGCAGTCACCTTTTCATTACTCAATCCCCCCTTCTCCAATGATTATCCTTCTCCTTTCACTTATTCCACAACTTCACGCTGCTCCAGGTAAGCATAGGAGAAGTAAAGATGTAAATGATGTGTGTATTGCAGATTGTTCTCTCGGTCGGGACAGTGGCCAACCGTGCGAGGGAGCCTCGTCTTCCTTCTCATTCTACTATGACTCTCGAGCCAGTCAGGCCTTTCATTCACTTACTTCATTTTATTTTCATTTAAGATAAAAAGATGAAACCATTTATTGATCTTTAATCTTTTTCTACCTCAAGTTTCATGTGATATGCAACATCTACACGACCCGCTGAATAGCCTCGATTGTTGCAGAGGTGTGTCAGCCCTTCTCGTTCAAAGGTTGTGGCGGGAACTCCAACCGATTCGCGTCTCGACAAGAGTGCATTTCCGCGTGTTCTTCCCCCACTTCATCATCCAATTCCTCTTCCTCTTCTTCCACCCTCCAAACATCTCCTGGTTCCCAATGGCTTCAAGGTACTCCCCTCCCCTCAACGAATCTTATCCTCCCTTCAGCTGATAAGTGTGGATCTAACTTCTTGATTCCAAACCATCACTATATTCCCTGTCAGAATGGAGGATGTCCCACCAATCACACATGTACACAAAATGTCTGCTGTCCATCTAAGGGTAAGATTCATTTGAATATCGTTGTTTCGTGCATCTTAGAGATCTCATAATTAAAATAAAGCCATTAATCAGAATACGTGTGTTCTCTTCGGGATGATACGGGATCGTTTGCAGAGGGAATAGACGATAAACCACGGTGGGTACTCTTTCTCTCTCCTTTCCCTCTTCCCCGCAACCTTTCCTCTCTTATTTATTTATTCCTCCCGCCGTCTATATTTACTCATTCCCATCAGCTTCGCTTGGGATTCCAAAGTCAACTCGTGTGTCCGGTTTTCATACTACGGAGCCAACGGAAACTACAATAACTTCCCGAATTTCTATTCGTGTCTCAGGTTTTGCAAGCCTTAATAAGCTTCTTTCTTGTGATTGTTGACGTATAGTCTCGATAGGTACATTTTACAACACACAAAGGCCGGCAAAGTACAATAAATTTTTGATGATTTACAGAAGAAGGAGACAGGAGATGAAAGGGAATCAGCGAGAACAGTAGGAATGAATGAACCGACGGGGGCATGAGGATGCACTTCCATTGCCGAACCTGATCTGAAGGGAAGGGGTTGGTATAAATATTAGAGGTGGGTGATGGATGAAGGGAGGGAAACTGACTTGGATCGAATCTGGTGGAAGAACAGACGAAATGACGGGAATGAGGAAGAGGAGAAGAGAGAGAACGAGAAATGACCTTAGTTTGGTTACTCGAGAGTTAGCACAAGAGTAACCACATTTTGCAAAAACCTCGCGATCAAAGGCAACTATCAACTATGGAACGAAAAATGTGTCTAAACTATAGAGTGCTGCTAATAATCCATTACTGTTATACTTAATGTTTTATTGTCGACATATGCTTATGAAGATAGTCATCCGTCTGCACAATTCTACTAAACACGAGAATAACCATGAAGTAGAAACGCACACTAACGGTTACCTGAGACGAGACATGGTGAGAAGAGTGTTCGAGAGGGAAAGAGAGAAGAGTAAAGTGAATGTTGCCACTGTGAAACGAGTTGATCGCTTTATGCCCCCAGGGTATAAGAGGGTCGAGAGGGCAGAGGAGAAGGGTAGAGACTGGGATTGCTTTATCGATGAATGCATTAAAGTATACGGGGATAAGTTAAGTGATACAAGTAGTTGAACCCTGAGTGTCTTTGTCTTTCCTTGCCCTTCTTCTCAAACTATTCTCTCTTCGTAGATTACAGTTCCGTCCTGTCGTGTACACGAGAAGATCTGATAATAACAACCATCATTTTTCGTTTTTCATTCGAGTGAACCCAATTAAGTGATTATAGCTATTGATAAATAACAGCTAGGAGCGTTAGTACTGCGAAGAATGCGGGTAGGTTTTATCTACCAGTAGATCGTAAGACCAGGAAATAGTTGTGTCTATTCCTTGCATTCTAAACCGACCGTTGGCCACTCGTACACACAAATGACCCCAATAAACTCTCCTTACCTTCTTTCCAATTTTGATGGTCGAATCTACATTGATCGTCACATGTTCGTTCATGTTCACTACACAATTGAGGATGATCACAGCTCCATTCGGTGTGCATTTCTTCGTAAACTTCTTGTCCCACACCCATCTGAAATCCCTCTTCATCACTGTCTACATCGTCTTCACAGGATATCTCATAACTCTCCCTAGATAAAAACTCACGTTTCTTCGGGCTGCCTAACAGCTCCATCAGCAAAGCAAGTTCGTGCTCCGATTGGAGGGGATACCTAAGAGAGAGTTGTAAGAGAGATGGGGTTCATACCTAGGGAACTGCAAGAGGGCAAACTAGTGAGTGAATGTAGTGTGACCCACCGTCACAGTCAATCCGTCGTCCTTTTCAACAGTCTGCCCATTCTCAGAATGCACTCCCCTCTCCTCTTCCTCTTCGTTATCCTCATCCTCTTCATCACTATCCACTCCTCCCTTCAATCGCAGTTTCCTCATCTTCTCAATATACGTCGTAGGGGGAGTCATAGCCGGAGGGCCGGGTCGGGAGATTCGGGGTGAAGGGGGGAGGGGAGCAGGGGGGAGAGGGGCGGAGGAGGGAGTAGGGGTGGAGGGGAGCGAAGTAGTGGGTGGTTCGGAGGGAACAGGGTCCTCGTGAATGAACTCTTCTATGGTCTGCAAGGGAATGGTATGTACAGTATTCCAAATGAATACTTCTTACATTGGGTACATCGTCGTTCTCTTGGTTTCTCCTCCTCTCGAACACAATGGTCCCCCCTTCGATCCTCTCGCATCTCAACCAATCCCTCTACTCCTCTCCTATACTGTCTCCTACCTAAGAAGAGCTCCTCCCTCGAAGATAGTTGACCCTATGGAAACGGGAACTCCGTTGTTGCTTATGCACTCGATGGTCTACAACAGATCGTCTCTCCAGAATCTTCCCGCCCCCCTCTGACCCCTCCCCTCCCCACCTCAGTCTTGCCATCTCTACACGTCTTCTTCAAGTTGTTCTCGCTGATCCAAAAGTCTCCTGTAATCTATGTTCCTCTCCCCTCCACTATCCCTCACAAACCATTGCTGTGTCCCTCACAAGCTATTTCCCCTCGTGCCTTCTTCCTGTATTGAACTTTGCCCGAGGGCAATCGGATGCAGGTCAGAATGACTCCTCTCTCAAGGAACCATTCCATCAAGAAAAGGGAGCACCTCCTATCATCTTCTGTGCAACTCACCTCATTCGAGTCTTCTCCAAATGCAAGATTCCTTCCATCACTCGAAACACATCCAATAACATCAGCAGACCATTCCGTTTCTCCGATATTACATCTCATGAGAAAATGACGATTCGAGATCTGAGAGGATTGGCCATTACAAGCAGAAGACAGTCAACTTACCCATGTCTCTCCCTCGGGATGCCTTATTCCTCTGTGAGTACAGAAGTAGGAAAGGACAAGGGAAGAGGAGGACAGGAGGAGCAGAGCGTATTGTATCATTGAAGGGAATGGAGTGAGGGGTCAGGAATGGAGTAAGGCACGGGGTGATAGACTCTTACTTATAGAACGACTTGACCTACTTGAGACAGGGACGGACAGTTTGCACATGAGAATGGAGAGTGATACGAGACATGCTCTATGAACACCCTACGCACTACTGCAGAGTTCATCCTTGGACAAGTAGGGGGGGGGGTGTAGGACGACGATAGTCAGTCTACCATTTCAACACACACTACCGACAATTCCCTGCTGTCCACCATCACTCGTTAAACCAGTCGTTTAGGTCATTTCCGAGCATTCCCCACATTGTTGTCTCTCTCGTATTCTCTGGTCAGCGCATTCTTTTCACTTCTCTCCTCCCCCCTTTCCTCTCCCGTACCCCGCCAGATTTCTGGTAGTTGATGTGAGGCTGACCTGTGACCCAACTTTTCGGCTGCAGCTTTTGGTATAGAGTGAATTCCGTAAATTTAATAAAATGTAAAGTACAATTAATAGTTATTAAAATTACTAATTTACTTTGTTATATTGCCCATGGAATTAAAGCTATCTGTATTTCGTTGCTGTGTCCCACAAGATGTAGTTGAAAAGACTTTGTATTTATGCGTCACCAAAGGAAAGCACCAGATAGGACTCATAAGTCGGCATAAATAAATCTGTAATAAGTTAATATGTTCTGCGTAATAATATCACAACTCTATAGTAATCTCGAATATTACAAATTATTAAGATCAAACATTTGATAGAATATAGTCAAGGTAACTAGTGATAATTGCGAATGAGGTATATGCATGAACAGGTGAGAACTATGGCAACATTGCAACTCGTTTTCATTGTTGATCACGAATGATCTTTGATCTTTTGAGAGGAGAGAGTTATCGGCTAGTGACTTCAGAGAAACAATTATGACAGACTCGCACGGGGTTCTTGTGAGAGGCGATTCTAAAGGAAAGGCAAATCTTTCAATTCATTTCACCGGATAGGGGAATACAAGTACAAAAATAAAAGTGGAAACGTAGTGAACAAAACCCACCTGACTGTCTTGGAACTGCAGGGACCACAGAAGATAAAGCCACACACACGACAATGATGCTTACGGACGGTGAGGGAGAACAGCTGAAGGGG
>LS867100.1:332408-345868 GCA_900490955.1 Micoletzkya japonica | reverse complement strand
GGGGGGTACGGTAGGGTGAAGGTATTGGGTAGGTACAGTAGGCGGGAAAGGCATCGTAGCGGTAAACGAAAGCCAAGGGAGCAGAAGCGGAGCAGGCTACTCTTACCTTAGTGCAACTGGCACAATTGAGTGCCTCTCCATCATCCAGCCACTTCCTTCCCACAATCTTACTCATATCCATTTGCAATGACTGGTTAGCCCGTCCCAATTCGTGCATAGCCGAGAGTGCCTGAACATCGCTCTCGTATACACAATTGGAATAGTCCTTTACGGGGTTCATTCACCCTCCTTCCCACTCTACTATACACTAATAAAACCTGACAAACGATCCCTCAACCTCTTCTCCTCTCCCATTATCCTTACCTCATCAAATCGATGTTTGTTCTCGAGAGCGCGTTCCCTTTCAAAGTCCAAGTCGGATTCGGTATTGAGACACCTTAAATCGCTCGGTTCCCCTCCCCTTCTTCTCCCCCTCCCCCCTCGACTCACCTCTCAATCAACGCGTTCTTCTCCTCTTCCCACGAAGCAGCAGCTTGCACAAGTTCTATCAATGAATTCCCTCTCTCCCTTCTCATTCCCTCTCCTCATCATAATATCAGTCCATATCCCCTATCCCTTCCATTCCTACTCTCCTCCCCCAACTCATAGGTGGGCACGGTTGTAGGTACCGTGGTTGGGTGACTTACTGCAAAATTTCTTCATGTTAGTTCACTGCAAAGGAATATCTTATTGTTAGCGAAATTGTGTGATATCTATGTATGGGAGGACCACTGCAGTAAGTAACCGGCAGACCCTGCCCACGTATGCCCAACTCCAACTCACCCATATTCTTCACCGTGAGCAATTCCATCGTCTCGTTCGATCCATTCAATTTCTTCTCCATTTCCCGTAAATCATTCAGTGCACTTTCAGTTGTTCGACGATTCTGTAACAGAAGCTTCTCAACTATTCAAATAGCACTAATCCAGCAACAATTCAGACTACAATATGACACTACAGTAACCTTCTCAGCCTCAGCCTTGAGTTCCTCTTCCCTCTTCAACATTTCCTCCTCTCGTTCGGAGTTCTTGTGAATCTCCACTTCCTAAACCTTCATCTCTCCAATTTCCTCTCTTTCGATCCCCTACCAATTGTGCAGTTCTCTCCTCACATTCCCTTCTGATCGACTCCTTCTCTTCTTCCAAACTCTTCAACTTCTCACTAATCTCTTCCAGTTTAGAACGAGCCTTAAAACGGATCTCATCATTCCTACCCAAACTAGCTCAAGAACTGAAAGCAAAAAATGTAATGCGATACCTCCATCAACTCTGTATGTTCCTTAGCCCACTGCGATCGAACATCCACCAATTCTTCCCTCAGCTCCTTCATTTCCTTCTCATTCCGTTCACTGCATTCTCCCATCTGAACAATCCTACCGTATACTCCCCCCCTCTCCGCTTACCGTACTATTTACCCTCTCAATCTCTTCCTCTTTCTCTTCCTTCTCCTTCTCCAACCTCTCCACTTCTTTCCTCTGTAGCGATAACTCGTCTTCGAATCCTTTCTAAACCTCAAACTTAAATCGTTCAACCCCATAAACCCTACAATTCTTTCCTCGACCGAATCGAGTTCTTCCCTCTTCCTTCTGATATCCTCCTCAAGAGTGAGTATCTCCTCCTTCTGCTTCATCGTCACCTAAACCCCGCCATCCCCACCACACCACAGAGAGTATCGCAAACTGACCGCTCGTTCAAAGTCCAATTCTCCTTGTATCTTCTCTATCCGTGATTCCCTCTCATTGACAATCGACTCAGCTTCTTTCTCCCTTACACATGCCAATTCCACCTGTTCTTCTCCTCTTCTTCGCTCTTCTTCCAACTTCTCATTCAATTGCTTAACCCACACATTACTCATCTTCCCCTACCGTATACCTACCGTAATCTTGTCGTTCAATTCGTCGTTGTTCTCTGTCAATTCCTTGACTCTCTTCTCGATGTCTTCTTTCTCCATACAAATAACTTCGAGAGATTCCTCAACAATCGCCCCATTCTCCCGTCTCAAATACGTTTCATACTTGAAGTGAGGCAATAGTCTTAGCCTTCTCATCCAATTCCTTCTCCTTCTCCGCTACTCGATTTTTTTCTTCATCCGTTTGTGAATTCAACGATTCCAGTAGTTGCTACAATACCAATTCATTCCATATGTATTTGGTGTTGTTAATATTCCTCCCAATTATCCCTCAATTCTCCAATCTCTCAACCATTCCCATACTCACAGCCTTCTCGTGTAGCTTGTTCTCCAATTCCTCTACTTTCTTCTCCATTTCCCTCTCCTTCTCAATTAGTTCTTCATTCGTCTTCTCATTGGCACTAATGACATTCTCCTTTTCACTCAACTTTCCCTGAATACCGTACCGTCCCCCTCTCCTTCATACCGTATTCCTCTAACCTTCCAATGTCTTTCCTTCTCATCCATTTCTTCCTTAGCCTTTCTTGCCTCTTCCTTCGCTTCGTCCAATTCTTCTCTCAGCTTCGAGACCATATTATTCATCTTAGCAAATTCCCTTCCTTCCACTACCAATACTCAATGATAGGATGGATAAATCTATCTCAGAGTGGCACAACAGCAAAACGCTCACAGCTTCTGTTCATTTTCCTACTCTAAATATACCCCGATCATGGACTAGTGTTGTTCTAAAATTTATGCAAGCTGCCTTACACAATTAGAAAAATCATAAGCAGTACCCTTACCATCGTTTTACACTATTATTCCCTAGCGCAGACGCCTATCCTAACGCCCGATAGGACAATCACACCCACATATGGCCCCGATAGTAAGTACAGTATGACTCATAGAGTCTGTCACCTCTTCAATCTTCTCTTCCCTTTCCATTCGTATCTTCTTTTCCTCTTCCAATTCCGCTTCCCTCTCCTTTTCCGTCGCATTACTCATAACCAACGAAGCTGCGCTATTCTTCAGTTCTTCTTCCTTAACACAAACATCAATCATTGAGTACATCTATCATAAGCTTTCAAACAGGCACTTCTTAATCACACCTAATAATACTAACTCCTTCCCCCGCTAACCAATTTTCTAGCCTTCATCTCCGCATCAGTAACCCTCTTCAAAGCATCTTCAATCTTCGTCCGATTCTCTCCCAATTGTCGTTCCTTTTCCTTCACTTCCTTCTCCAAACGTATTCCATTCTCGAGAGCCTAAATCATTATAATATATATACCCCTCTCTTTCCTACCGTAACTCATTCCACTTCATCCCTACGGTAACCCTCTTCAACAACCTCCTCCTACCGTAACCACTCTTACCTCTTCTTTCCTACTCTTCTCCTCATCCCTTTCCTTACTCGTCTCTTGCAATGCCTCCTTCAGTTTATTCAATCGTTCATTGTTCTTTCTTCTCTCTTCTTCCACTTCCTTTTCCATTTCCACAAACCGATCTCCCTATAAAATATCTTACTTGCCTCCCTTATTCTCCTCCTACCGTACCCCTACTTCACCATACAGTACCCCCCTCACCTTCCTATTGATCTCCTCTTCAGCCTCTCCCAATCGTTCTTTCATTCCTTCCAACTCTTCTTTCCATTTCTTCTTTTCCTCTCCTCTTTCCCTTTCCATTTCGTGCATTTTCTTCTCAAGTTCTCCTTGTTTCGCAGCAGACACTTCCTTCTGTAACAACAGTTAATACCTACCGCAAAGTTGAGAACAAACCCATTTAGTATAAGACTATGATGCGGACATAAGAACAAGCGATCTAGCAATACTACAGTACCCCTCCACCCTCCCTACCGTACCTCTTCCTTCAAAGCCTGTGCCACCACATTCATTTCCTTCGCGATTCGTTCCTTCTCTTCATTCAAATGTTGCATTGCCATCTTCGCTCCACTTTCTCCCTCCGATATCTTCAATGAGTTCCTCATACCATACCCGTCTCACCCTTACCGTATCCCTTTCCCCTTCCCTCCCTACCGTACCCACCTCGCTCCTCAATTTCTCGCTGTTTTCCCTTGCAATGGAGTGTTCCCTCATAAGAGTCTCATAATCATTCTTCACATTCTCCAACTGTCCCTTCACAGCATCGCCTTCTCTTCTCATCTCCGCAATCTTCTCCTCCAATTCCCCCTTCTTCTTCTCATTTTCCTCCAGTTCTCCTTTCTAAACAACTCATTCACGTCTCCTCCTTCTCTTCAATTCCCTACCTTACTCTTCAACTTCTCCTTTTCCTTGTCCAACATTGCACTGAGTGAAGACACTTCATTCGTCAGATCAAGATTCGATTGCTCCAACTCAAATAACAACTTCCTCTCCATGCAACCGAATGTACCGTAAACGTCATTCTACTATGACCTACCGTACGCTTCTCGTGTCGTAAACTACCGTAATCTCCATTCTACCGTAAACTACCGTAGTCCCTCCCCACTCACTGCTCGAATACTCTCGTTCTGTCCCGTAGATCTCTCTTCCATTGCTTGCAGATCAGATTCCATCTTCTTCCGTTCCTCCAGAAGCTTAAAATCACCCATAAAGACTATGATCACGATCCCCTACAGTAACCACCCTCTCCCTCTCGCTACAGTACCCCTCATTACTAGAGTTTAAAGAGTTCTCGAACTCTTTTAAATTACTAGAGTTGGATAGATGATCGATGAGCGTGTCATCAAAGCTCCTAGTCGGCGTCTCTTCACAATCCTCCCTCCCTCGAGTCATTCATTACCTGTTGCAGCTTCGCATTGAGTGAATTCAACCTCGATTGATTGCTTTCATTGAAAATGGCAGCTTCCCTGGTGCCTCTCTCCATCGCTTCTTCCAATTCCTTCTTTATTTCCACTTCCTTTCCCATCTTCGACTCCAATTCCTCTACTCTTCAATACCTCCATTATCAAAGATCAACCTTAGTCAACTGACACTTTACTCTTCTCTTCAAATTTTGACGTTGTATCTTTCAATTTCTTCTCCGTTTCTTCCTTTTCACTCTGTACCGCAGACAGTTGACTTTGCAGTGAAGAAACCAGGTCGACATGTCTAAAAAGAATTAATGATTAGAACACAATTACATGAATAATTCTTAATAATTCTTAACGAAATCATACGCTAAAATGATAACGCTAAAAGTAGCGAAGTGTAACTAACTCTTTCGACGAACTTCCACTCTCCGCAAGGGCCTTCTCGAGGTTTTGAATAACGATATGTTGCCTGAAAGTACAGTATTCCTACCGTATCCCCCCTCCTCCCAACTCACTTTTCTCTCTCTTGACTCAGCATTCGAATCGCATTCTGCTGTTCGGTTACTTGCAACTGAAACTAGTCATTGCATACCATCCTTCAGGATACAGTATTACCCTACAGGCCTATGAGATTCTATGATTCTAATCTTCAATTCTAAACTGGTGAAGTGAAGAGAGTATTCGGACTGAGATGGCTCAATTTAAACGAAAAATGGATAACTCCCTTGATCAGCATGCAGAATGACCATACCATACCATCCCTTGGCATCACCCTTGACACTGATAGACATATCCTACTCTGATCTTCAATTATTACTCTATAAACACTCCTGATTTTCCAAATCGAGATGCGTACATATGCCTATAGTACCCTTTCACCCCCTCTATAGTACCCTTTCACCCCCCCCCCTCTACAGTACCCTCTTAAGAGTCTTAACCCTCCCCCTTCACCTCCTTCTCCTTCGCTATCTCATCCATAATCTTCTGTGCATTCACCAACTCCGTCTTCAATACGCGAACATCATCTTCCGAGGGACTAAAATGGACCATTAGTGAGTGGACTACAAACTACAATCTCCTCCTTTCTCTTCCCACTCGACCCTCAAGCAAGACGATTAGAAAAGCGTGCGCAGACTACGACTAAGGGAAAGGGACAGGGTGACGTCACTCGGATAGACCTCGAATAGTAAGAATTGGAGAAGGGAAGGTCGAGAAGGGAGAAGGAGCGGAGGGAGAGACAGTCATCGCCGGGCTCACTCTCACAACGGGAGAGACTTCGCAGACTATGAGAGGGACCGTTTACGGGTTCAAATTGACTAACTAGGGCTGGAAACCAATCGCGGTTTATGATTAATCGTCAATTGTTTGGTCACTAAATACATTTTATTTTTAATGGTCCCTAGAACTATTATTATAGTATGCCTTTGCCTATCTGGCAACGGATGAACCTTCACTCACAATTCCAACTCTCAAAATGCTTATTAGCAGACTAACCGTTCTTGCAAAGACTGATTGAGTCGAACCAATTCCTTCTCCAAAGATTGGGCCTTCGATCGAAGGGAAGTGAACTCAGCCGAAGTCTGTTCTTTCTCCACCTCAACCACCCACCTTACTCCTCCTACAGTACCCAACACAAGGGTTGGGAAATGAAGCAGTAAACGTCATCTTCCTTTTATTTTCTTCATCCATTCTGTGCACGGTGCAGGTTAAGAATGAAAGGAAGACTACGTGTACGCTTCCTTTCCCAACTACCCAACACATGGTTCAAATGGAATACCTTCCTTACTTTAGGCACCGTCAAGGGACCTTCAAGAGAAAGGTACACTAACGTTAAAAACAGTCGGAGTCGATTAAGAGAGCTCTCATCTTTCATTAACTAAGGGCACTTTTAGTGTACAGGTATTTGAACTGTAACCCGTCACCTCCTACCGTATCCCAAGCATCGCACACTGACCTTTAATTTCTCGTTCTCGTCCGTCATCTCCCGTACTGTTCCAGTTAGAGTTTTCAGCTTCGCCATAATATCTCCCTTTTCCGTCTGTAATGCAATTATTTTTTCCTCACTTTTCACACTATCTCCAAGAACTAGTTTTCTGCAAGAAAAAAAAATTACCAACTTTCAGAAGAGTATGCTATTCTACTCAAACGCCTCCCTATTCCCTCACTTACCTTTTCAGTCTCGATCGCTCTTCGCAATGCCATTCCTTCCTTCTCCAACTCCATCAATCGCTGAGTCACTGCAACCAACTACCGTAATCCCAACATCATCTACAGTACACCCATTGATTTGCCAGCTTCCATCACTTGAATCTGCTGCATGAGATACGGTACTTCTTCCTCGGGAACGTCGTTTCTCGCTGCTATGGCCGAGTTCATTCGTTCCAACTCCTGAACGGAATATGAGGTTACGGTAAGTATGTACCTTAAGCTGAAAATGAGAAGGGGAGTAATGCTCGTGAATGCAGACCTTCTTAATCTCGGCAGAATACCACTGTTCCTCTTTCAATTGTGCTTGTAACTCTTCGATTTTCTTCTCGGAAGGAAGAGAATCGAAATCGGACTTCCTCCTTCCACGATAGGGACCCGGATCGAAGTTGGGATTTTCGATGGAAGAAGGGGACTGAGCAGAGTCGGCCTGATTAAGGATGCAATATGGAGATGTGCAGACTGGTCAGTACAATGATTATGTTTCACGCATCATTCTTAACCACGACACGCCTCGTCACCAAAAGTAATGAAACATATTTGTCAAAATGACTGCCGATATAGAGTAAGAAGAAGAAGTTCAAAACATTGTAAATACCTCGATGTGCGTTCCGAAGTGATTGGATAGTTCATCGGGGGAGTGGAAGGTCTGCATGCATTGTGGACACACGAATCCTTTCTTCTCATCGTTCGTCCCATTCACAGACGAATCAACCGTCGTTCGCTGCAGAAATCGTTTCATGATTGTGGTTTACAGTCACCAGAAGGGTGTGTAAACTGTTTACTCTACACCCCCAATCACAGAGAGATGGCTAGACGTACTCTAATAGCGTTTCTTCTGAAGAATATAAACAACGTTGTACAACGAGAGGTGATATCAGGTAAATAAGGGTGAGATTGAGTATTGAGAGGGTACGTTTGAACTGACCTCATTAACCGCATTGTTGACTGCATCCGATACCTGCTGCTTCAATCGACGAAGCATTTTGAGATCTTAACACTCGGATACGTTCACCCAAGAACAAAGGAGACGGGTTAAGAAGGTGCTGAGAATGCGCAAGAAAGCAAAGAACTTGTTTGGACAGCCATGGTGTAGAGAGGCTAAAAGACGGATACGGTCGTGGTTATCTGGAAAGTACGAGTACAGTAGTAACTTAAAGGCAACCGAAATTTAATTATTTCACATCGCTATCATTAGAATAAAAATCAAGAGCATTATACAGTAACTTTAGAACAAATGAATCCATTGCTACGTCAAGAATCGTTCAATAAAACATTTATACCAACAAAGAAATTTCGAAATCTCATACTGCATCAGCATGGTAACTCACACGTTCATAGGGAATGGTTAGAATAAGTTAGTAATAATCTACAAATATAAAAGAATCGCATGTACAAAGACAAGTATAAAACAATGGCTATTAAATAGATGCTGCAGTGTACAGCTAAAATATGACTAGAATGCAATTAATCGAAAAGAGCAGACATATCGTTGAAGGCTTGCACCAACTGAGAACGGAATCGATCCGAATCCTGAAAGGATGGTAAATCATGTATAGGTATTACTATTGGCTACCGTATTCTCAGCCGAATGAAAACTTGAGATATGAGCGCAGATTGAATGATTTCCTGCGAATCGATAGCACACTCCTGAATTAGATCAAGTTTTGCTTCACATATTAATGCTTACAATACAGCAGTCAACAAAACAACTTACCGTATCCAGTCTTCGCTACGGGACCGAAACAGGCACCCAACCACGAGGTACGCACTTCCTCGTCTTCCTTCATCGTATTCGTCACGTTTGGAACCTTAGAAAGACCGAATAGGATGAGACTGGATGAATTACATTACAGGAAGGTTTCGTCAGTAAACTCCTCTTTCCTACTTGATCTGCACTCCTATCAGAACTGCTGTGCCCGTGTAAAGAAATGATGCAACCATACATGAGATGTCGAAAGGAGCCATTCTTGTTGAATGTAGTGATCGAGGAAGGGAGATGAGATGCCCGTTCCCTTTAATATGCTAATTACTCCGACCAGTCCCTCCAATCCCACCTGAGAGAGTATGTAGAGTACGAACAAATGTCGATCGACTCCCTTATTGACCATGCATTCCCGGTTGTGAATCGCATGCATTTCTGCTGCTTTCTTGAGAAGAGAAGCACGGGAAGAACGCTGACAATGAGAGGGGATGAGATACGTTCATACATTTTCAATAGTTAACAACAAGTTTAAGGACCCACCGTACCCCCTCCCCTTGATTCATTTCAATGCAGGACCATAAACCCTTACCTTTCGGTCTGCCCTACCCACCCCTACCATACAGAGTAACCAACTGGAATAACCATATCCCACTGACATCTCCCTCTCCATCAACCATTGCTGTGACAAAAGCACACGATTCACTCGTCACACTCCTCAGGGTCTCCGTCCGCGAATCCTTGTAGAATCGAGCAGAAGCAGCTTCGTAAGTGAGAACAAAGCGACCTTGGTCCTGCAACGAATACCGTAATCCTGGCAAGAGAGGTAACTACAGTAACCCGGACTGACCCGATAGTTGGCTAGTTGAATGGCCATTTGCACGAAGGCATCGGGGGAGATTCCACACTTCTTCAGCCTTCCCTTTCCCCAGTCGCGGAATACAAGAGAGGAGAGATGGACATCCTCCCGTTGCTTGCTGTATGTAGTAGAGATTCGCTCGATCTCACTCGCCATCTTCAATGTATTCCTTGTCTTCCCCCTATTCTTCCCCTCCTTTCCTTGTCTTCCCCCTATTCTTCCCCTCCTTTCCTTGTCTTCCCCCTATTCTTCCCCTCCTTTCCTTCTCTTCCCCCTATTCTTCCCCTCCTTTCCTTCTCTTCCCCCTATTCTTCCCTTCAATAACTAACCCTACCTCGGGCAGCATTTCGACATCGTATTTCTCAGCCAACTTCAGTCCCTTCTTCACTCCCTCCACCGCATCAAATGTAGCTGCCCGTTTCCTTTGTTCTTCAATCGATGGATACCTTCAATCACCTAACTAAATACCGTAACCCTCTACCGAACCCCTTCAACAGTCCATCGTAGCCCTCAACCGTACCACTTCAATCAACTACCGTAACCCCCTACAGTATCCGATCATACGTCAATATCTGAGTGTCCATGACCACGAAGTTCTCCATAATATGATCGAATTCGCTTCCATCGGCAATCGAATGTTCTGTTGTTCCTCCACACTTAAAACACAATTTTTTCCGTTACACTTCACATTTGACCAATAAATAGCTTCTATTTGCATAAAGTTAGAATTCGTCACCCGTGCATTCTTGCTGATGGTGTAGTTGAGGGACTTGTCCACCCATCGATCAGCTCCGTTTCCCGTTAACTGGGCGAGAAGAAACTTGGACAGAACCTCCGGCTTCTCCTGAAGAGAAGGATAAGAAGAGGAAGCAGGAGTGAGGAGGGAAGAGAGTGGATGAGAAGAGAACGGAGGGAACTACCGTACCGGAATGTAGTCCCAGTCTTCATCCTTGTTTAGACACACGACAAAAGCTGCACTCTCTATCATCTGCAAGCATTATACTGAGATACAAATCCAGTTTTATAATATTCCTTCGTTTTCAAACGAGCTATTTTATGTAAAAAGAGTGGTCATATACTTCTTTCTATACGGAGAGCAATCTATTATCCATAGCATAGAAAATTGTGTAAACTATAACCTCAAGAGTCTCCCTGTTCTTCGGATGCTGAATGAAGAATCGTTGCCGATTGTTCGCCCACGAAGCTCTCAACACATCCCCATTCTTCTACTCCTCACTACCCTACAGTACCCCTCTCACCTCTTATCATGTGTCAACGTGGGAATCATCGCTGCAGCCCCTTCAACCTTGGTATTGTCGCGAGTGAGTAGTTCAGTGAAGATACTGTAATCCTCTCCACTTCATCCCGTCCCTCCCCAATCCCCCCCTAATATAAGCATCCTCACTCGCTCAATTCGTCCACAGTGAAGAGTCTTCCCTTCGAATCAGCACAGTCCACTTTGAATATTCCTCCATTGAAGAGAACCACTACGTGTCTCGAGATACCTCAAACATTGTTCAGAAGTTACGCTATTTCAACCTCTCGAAGACACTTTTCAACCAGGGGTTTCAAGTATACCAACGCGCAATTAAATCAACAGTGGCCGAATAAAGACAAGTTCTTTATAAAGCTAACCAAATAAAGGCACTTCTGATAAATCGTAGGCATTTAAATCATGGCCTTAGCATCAGACTGGACAGCTTCCCTCCCTCCTCTACCTACCGTAATTCTTCAAACAATCGATATTCTCTCCGGGAATCCTTGTGACTGCATACATCTTATCGTAGTGTCTCGCACACACGATTCCACTTCCCAACTGCAAACTCTTCTTATTCTCAGTTATACTACCACCATACCCTGTCCTATGATAATAACAGCAACCGTAACCTCCTTCAATTGCAAGCTACAGTAATCTCATCCAACTACAGTAGCTACAGTAAACTCACGGGTGAATAAGTCTGTCGATCGATGGCGAGATGGGAGAGGAATTCGATGTAGACGACGTGGGCAGCTCGGACTGCTTGGATGGCGGGAGTATCCTCGAAGAGATCGACATGGGCGACTGACGAAGAGATGAGAAGACACTCTCTGATGGGTTCGAGGCAGGGCTTATAGAGATCAAAGATCACCAACAATGGCAGTCACTACAGCTTCCCGACTACAGTATCCTACATGAATACGAGGAGTGACCGTGTTAATGTCCCATCAACTCCCAGTCCATACTCCCATTCACTCCCCCCTCGTAACCCCTCTCTACTCTTCCCTACATGTGTTCTTCCCTGTATACGAATCTCACTATACTTTGCACCTTGTCATCACTGTCAAGTGTAGGGAATGTGAAAGATAAGGAAGGGGAGAGAGAGTAGAGAGGGAGAGAGCGTAGAGAGGGAGAGAGAGTAGAGAGGGAGAGAGAACAGAGAGAGGGGGAGAGAGAAGCGATTAGACAATGAGAGAAGAGGGGACAGCTTAGGGCAGAGAGGTCAAGCACTGCACACGTCTTGAGCGGGAAGACCCATCCGTCATATCAACTTTAGCTAGACTACACCGTAGCCTTCTAATCCATCTAAGGCTATTTTAATAGGGAATTACCTGTTGTATAAATACGCGTACTTCTCCCAGAATCCAGAGATGTAATTGTCGACGAACAACGAGTACAAACGAGCGAAGCTGAAGGGAGAAAAGACTAGATCAGCTGGACCACCCACGAAGATTATACTGGTTCATCCCGTTTTATAAATAAACAAATTGAATCACGATCCTTCGCATACCCAACTCACTTCTGCAGTTTCGCTCCTTCAGCCTTCACAAACTCTTCAGCCATCTTCACTATGTTCTCGTATTCCTCCCGAGAGTGCAGATAGCGAATCGACTCCAAATACCTTAATTTGTCCACTAACTTTGTTACCGCGAACGTGCCTGCAATATTCTCCTATCCAACTTGGGCAAAAAAATCATGGATCGTCTACTTTTGCAGACAGTTTGGCCATCTTTTGTATAACTAAGAGTAGACCCCTCATCGATGACTTATCTTCCCCTCTCTCACCTTTGAATGGTCTCTTCTAGGGGAGGAATGGGAGGGGATGGAAGGAGAGCATCGCATGACTTGAGACGAGGGGGAATGAGCGACAGCACTTCACGGACCACCTGTACAATCGGGGTACTGTAGTCGGGGGACGGGTACGGTAATCTATCGCGAACTGACTCACTCCCCACAACTTGGTCGTCAGCGAGGGCTTCTTCGGATTCTCGAAGAGCCAGGCCTTGTATTTGAAGTAGAAATGACGGAGGAAGGAACGGAAGAGGAAGACGGGAGTATAAGAGGAGACGAGCGAGAGGAGACCCACTCGCACACTCTCAATATCAACATATTACTATCAGTATTGTTATTATTATTAATATTATTATATTCATCAAGTATAAGAACTTCAACCCCGCGATCCCCTTTGCAAACGAGTGACAAAAGTGAAGAATGTGCTGATGTTTGTCCTTTTCGTGATACGCACACGTGGGGAAGATGAGTATTGTGCAGACCCCATGGGTAGAAATGAAGCGAAGTCTTCATACTCATTAATACTAATTTAACATAATACATGTACTTTCGTAAGATAAAAGACAAACCTTCTGAATGGCTCCCTGTCCCAATCGAGGAATGACCGATGAGAGAGTGGAATCTGAGAGACGGGAATAGAATGCAGTGAAGGCTGCGAGGGACACTCCGAAGTAGAAGGGACGGATCGGGTACAGGGAGTTGTCCAGGTAATTCTGAAAGGGAGGGGGATAGGGGAGGTGAGGGGGATACAGATGAGTAGAGGAGAAGACTCACGTAGAATCGGTAGGCACTCCTTTCGAGGGGAGAGGGAAACCGTTTGAAGAGAGGAAAGGGAGGAGTAGACGGCTTATGACTTCCACGAGTCATGGCCAGAGAGAAGAGAATGGAAGGGGAGAGGAAGGGTGTTGAGGGGGGGGTTGAGGGGGGG
>LS867100.1:308308-320519 GCA_900490955.1 Micoletzkya japonica | reverse complement strand
ACCCCTCCACACAATCCCATGATTATCTCAATACTCTTCCTCTCTTTTCCTTGATACCATCTCTTACCTCCGCAGCGAAGGCAAACTGATAGATGGAGACGGATTCGTAGTAGAGAGTTGAGAAGAATTGAAGAAAGGTTCCGAGGAGAACGCCAAAGAGAGAAAAGATAAGGGGGATGCGGCGACCTGAAAATTTGACTGAAAATTTTCAACAATTGCAATTATCATACAGTCTTCAGGTTAATAATGGTGCTAACCATTAGGTAAATGGCATATCTATATAGAAAGAGGAATGAAACATGGAGAGGAGGTTGGAAAGGGAATGTGAACCAATGAAGAAGCATGAATAAGAGCTAACCGTGATGATCAGACCAGTTGCCAACGAGTGGTGCTACTATGAGAGTGGGGATAGAACCTGCTATCTGAAGGGGCTGGGTTACTGTATTCACTCCAATTTGGTCTTTTTGATGATTAGGATGCACGATTAATTGATATTATCCTGGAACGTAGCCGTAAAAAAGCGAATGGAATCCTCTACTTTGACATATCTAGATAGTTGTTCTGTACGTCGATGTAGGTATATTGTAACTCATAATGACTACCTTGATGTATATAGTAGTACTGGATATGTCCTTCTCGACAATATCATTGAAGTCAGTATTGTTAGTATCGGAAAGAAGGGAACAGACGAGAGAAGCATTAGTACGGGGTTGCTGAATGGACTCTTCTGTAGTATTCCGACCATTGACCAACTACCTACTCTCTCCTCCTTTATTTACTTTACAACTAGTCATAGAGCTTTTCTCTCCACTATTTTTTTCTGCACGTTCATCGAAAACAATTTGATTTGTCTTGATCACAGACATACTATATATCTCAGTTCAACAAAAGACTGCCTGTGTATAGTTCTGAATCGATAATTATGCGCAAGTAAATCACTCACGTGATATTTCGAAGATAATTCGATGCATCTAGCCCAATACGTGAAGAGGGTAAAGGAATTGGCCTCAAATGCGGGAAGGGGAATGAAAGACGACTGTAGGATGACTCACTTGGATTCCCAGGGCGAGACATATAATGAAGAAGGCAGGCTCGACGTTCAATGAGAAACTGAAAGGGAAGGAATGAGGGGAAGTGGAGGGAGTGGAGTGAATGAAGGAGAGATGAGATGACCTCTTCTTCGGTCTCTTATCCCCTCTCTTCAGCACGACTTCACTGTCTCTTATCGTGAACTGACGCATCGGACACTACTCGAGTAAAGAGACAGCACACGCGCCTTCTATCCCCCTCCTCTCCTCTCTTTACTCTCTCCTCGTTCTCTCCCTCCGTCCCATGTCTCTTCCTTCCCCTCTCAGTCCATTTCCTTCCTCAGTCCAATATCCCTCCATCCCTCTTCCTCCTTCCCTGCATCTCATACATTCTCATCCCTCGAATCAGTATACATTACCCATCGCCGTTCTCCACTTCCCTATTACTCATCATCCCATAATCCCCCTTACCCTATCCACTAACCACGATTTGTCATTGTTCTCCATCATCTCGGTCAAATCGGATATTCCCGTGTCATTTCTTCGTCTTCCCTGTAGACGTTCAAGCAACCTTCGTCTCTTAAGTTCAACTTTAGACTTAGCCTTAGATTTAATTCAATCTCAACTCTAACCCTAAGTATGGATTAAAGCATGTTTACTCTGGTAAGAGGAGCCCTGCTTGCATCGGTTACAATGCTCATGGATATTTCCGATTCGAGGGTCACAGCCTCTAATCGAGAAGGCTGCAATAAGTACTCATTAAGGGGGACGAAGAGTCTCTTAAGTCCTTTGGAGTCTTTAGTTGCAAGAGAAAGGGAAGGAGAAGGAAAAAAACGTTTAAAGGAAAACGAACCTCCCATTCTGAATGACGAGGATTTGGTTCCATTAAAAGCACTCTGACATCTGAGGAAATAACAACGTGAGCAATAAAACAAGGAAGGTTTAGAAGGAGAGAAAAAATACGGAATAGTTAGCAGTGACAGGTTGTGTTTATGTGGGAGTTTGTATAGAGTAAGCGGAAACTAGGATGTGTGTTGGAGTGAGTAGAGTGAAGAGACAGGAACACAACCCAGACTGAGGGGACAATAACAAGGGAATATGTAGGAGAAGAGTAGAACAGGCAATTGTTATCGCTTATGGGATGACTTTGCATTTCGTGCTTTGATCACGGATGGAGGTTGTGAAATGAGTCAGGTCTTTATGTTTTTGTTTATGTTCGTGGGGAGATAAATTTTGGACCAGCAAATTACTCAGTGCAAAGGACCAGCAGAAGGACAACGAAAATCCATGTTTACTGCCTCTATTTAGTGATACCATCCAGAGTAAAGAGGGAAAAGGAGGATTGAGGGAAGAGCACGAGAGGGTAGAGAGATAGCTGTATAAGGAGGGAGAGAGTTTGTAGTCTCGGATGGGTCGAGGCATCGATTGAATCAGCTGGAGAGACTCTCTCCATGGGCACTTCCTCCTCTCCCTCCCCCTCCCCCACCTGTTCCCCTCTCCCCATCTCTCAATATAAGCACACTTTATTAGCATTCCCCTTATTCTCTCGAAGGGTCGAGTATTGCACATGACAGTAAGCGAGTGAATATTAACTAGATACACATAATAGTCGGTTCTACCGTAGTCTACAGTACCCATAGCACGCTACCATCGTGCGAATCCGAACGCTCTATCCCTATGGGGGAGGTCTTCGAAAGGTTGATCTCTTGCTATTCCCGCCTCGTTCTCAGCCTTGGCCACTACTGCTTCAATGCGTGCATCCAACTCTTCCTCGGTGATCTCCCCTCCTTCCTCTTCCAGTCGCATTCCATCATCAGACATCGACTCGATCTCCCTTATTCCCCCTTGCTCCTCCGCCCTTCCCTCCCCCTCCACCCCGTCTACCTTATTCCCCCCTTCTCCCCCTTCCACCATCACCATCTCCACCCCATCGGGTAGTTCTGCATGTGGTGTCATTGCTGTCTGAGCAGCCAGTTCCCTTTCCAATTGGACGTCTTCTTTCGTCATAAGATGAACTTCGTCTTCAGAGGGAGGAGGAGGGGCTTGTTCAGTAGTTGAAGGGGTTTCGACGATTGGGACGATCTCATCCTTGGGAGAGGGAATGGGTCTCCTATCTGAATCCACTATGTTCCTCCTCATTTTGATATCAGGAGGAGTAAAGTGGAGGGTCTTAGACTCTTGCTGTACGTTGTTCATAACCGCTCGTTGGACTGGATCCGTGTTTTGGAAGAACTGAAAGGGGAAGTGAACGAAGGGACGAACAAAGGGATGTCGATGGTGTTCAGATCACACCATCGAATAATCTCACAATAGAGCCAATGGGAGCGATCTCTAATCCTCACCTCTCCAACCTCGCTTTCCACTGTGTTCTCCAGTAGATTCTCTTCCGTTAGAGGGACTCCCTAAACATATAGTTTAGGAAAACGATTGTTTTAAATATGTATCTTTTGTACTACCTGGAATTCGCTTTCACCAGCAATGATGGTTGGTGCGGGTGGTTTGATAGGAGAGGTCGGCTGGTGGTTGATATCTTAATGGATTACGGTAGAGGGATACTGTAGTAGTAGATACCATCGACGTCCTTGATAGTACTTTCGAAGGGGGGAAGGTCTTTGATGGACTGGGAGACGGCGGCAGCGTCTGAGGCTGCGATGAACTCAGGAGAGGGCACGATCTGAAGGGGAAGGGTCATGCGAATCGAGGGAAGGATCTATGCAATAGAGCATTCCATTATCACCTGTGAGGTTGTGTCTTGCGTATTGGTCTTGAGAGGGGGTGCATCCTTCTGTGAAGCAGTCTGTTCCACTTCCGCTACTTCTTCGTTACTCGCTCCCACCTCCTGAACAGGGAATACTACAAATACTTCAGTATACACAGACCACAACTGCCGGATCCGATGAAAAGTGAGCAGAGGGCTGAGACTGAAGGATGTCTTTGTTTAACTACTTCACTCTACGTCAATGAGAGATAGAAAGATAGGACTACCTGTTGGACCGGAGGAAGGGCTTCTATTACACGACGCTCAACTACAGCCTCCGGCTGACGAAGGTACTGTAACGATTCGAAGCTCGACGGGTCCCGAAGGGATCGAAACCTGTTCACGGGGAACCGATGCCTTGGGGTAGGGGGCGGTCGAAGTCTGGATTGAGGAAACTGCAGGACGTTGGAGAGCGAAGGCGTTCTGAAGGAAGAGTAGAGAGGGAGCGGGATTAGAGACAGAGTGCGCTTATCGAATGAGATAAAGTGATCAGGCACACCGAGAGAGTGGACAAGGGAGAAGAGAATGAGATGTGGAGAGGATGTACATGTATTCCATAGTCACACTCTAGTTAGAGGGGGATGAGGGATACCTGTTGTTCCTGTCTGTACATGTTCCCATCGTTCGTTGTCACGTAGGCAGCTCCTTCGTTGGCAAGTTGCTGGGCTACC
Organism: Micoletzkya japonica; assembly: GCA_900490955.1. Taxonomy (NCBI): domain Eukaryota; kingdom Metazoa; phylum Nematoda; class Chromadorea; order Rhabditida; family Diplogasteridae; genus Micoletzkya; species Micoletzkya japonica. The sequence continues at coordinate 316,062 of LS867100.1, read as the reverse complement.
TCAACGAGACCTTCGAGGTTCCAAGTGACACAATGGCATGAATGATCACGTCGACAACGACCTCACCTGTTCTACGGTCACTCCAGGCGGAATCTCCGCATACTGTACATTCGACTGTCCACGAATGTACTCATTCTCAAAATGTATCCTTTATACCGGTCGTTACTCTCTTTATAATTGAAATCGCACCTCCATAAGTCGTGCGGGAACAGCACTCTTCACGAAGGGTTGATCGAGGGACTGCGAAGAAGGTAGAACGAGGGATTAAGGGTGTACTCTTACCTTAGACAACTGGTCGATAACCGCAGATTCTGCTACGATGTATCCAGCACCCTAAAAGAGCATTGAGAGCAGAAACGGGAAAAAGGGACGATGCAAGATAATCGACGGGTTCGAGACTAAACGTAATAGTTTATTGTACCTGCTGCTGTGCAACTTGTCCATTGTCATACGAAGGGACTTGTGTGCTCTCAAATGCAAGCTTATATTATCTACAATAACATTGCGCTTACCGGGTAGACCATTGAAGCAGCGGATTGGAATGGAACATTCGGAGCGTATTGTTGGGCCAACACGGGCTGAAGTACACACGACTCTTTTGTTGTTCCCTTGTGATACCTGCGGGATAGAAGCCTGTGCGTACTGTGCTTGGTATGTCTGTTGAGGGACGTAGTCCGATTGGAACGATTGTTGCGGGTACGACGAGTACTGTAATGGGTATGAAGCTACTCTAATGTTCTTAGATGTCGATGACTGAGTGATACCTGTGCTTGTGCTACTGGAGCAGATGCTGCTCCCCCTCCGCAGTTACATGGGGGAGGTGGGGGAGGGCTGGAAAGGCGGAAATCGTTTCAGTACCTGTAGCATAGATACTACATACATTATGGTCCTAGGTATACAGCTCGTAGGTAATTTTTCAACAGAAATACTCTAACAATTAGAACATTAGAGAAAACTTGGAAAAGAAGAAGTAATTGAAAGGAATCATTCTTTCTTGCAAAGTGAGTACGTCTTTCTCAGTTGTGTTTTTATAATATCCCAATTGCATGCATTTATTGTATGAGCTATTCTCTCTCTGTGAATCTTTAGGAAGAAGAGAGATGCTAATAGAGAGGAAGGGAGGGCATTTTAGCTGAGGGGATAATGAGTATCCTTCCTTAGACGATCCTAGCTGACCTTGCCGGTTTTCACCATTTCTCGTAGAGCCAAGTGAAGAAGAGGAGAGAGTGGAGAGAGAGTGATTAGAGAAATAAAAAGGCAGATAGGAGAAGGTGCAAGTGACCATTGAGGAAGGAGAGTTGCACTGCCATGGGATAGACGTCACTTACAGTAGTGATAAGTGATAAGTTCATTCACTTGGATTGCATAGCAATGAATCACTGCTATTCATTTGTTAGCTTACAACCTAATGTAAATTTAAAATGAGAAAGAAGTACCTTTAGATTAAAGACTAATTTAATTGTAAGTGATAAAACAAGTTGGAGAAGTAGAAAAGTATTGTATGTAAAGAGTACCTGCTCCACAAGGATTACGGTCAGAGAAAGAAATATTACATATATAACAATAAACGATACCAGTGAAGTAACACACTATTGTAAACCCAATATGTAAATATACTTACGGGCATCCACACATTGAAGATCCGAACATGAAGGCATCGGATAATGGAAGAATGAGAAGGGAGAAGATAAGATATGGATGGTGAGACATTGGGAGAATGGGATAGTCTGTAGATACTTGATGAGCTAATGGACTGATAGTGAGTGACCCCTAGGGGTTGGGTGAGCTAAAGTGGACATACCTCGATTACTCCTAATCGCTGCTAGTCTACCGTGGTGTCCTCTGTCCTTCCCTCTCCAAGACGAGTTGCCCCTCCGGATCTCTTTTATCCCGCTGCCCACTCTCGAGCCAACTCCAAGTTTTTCCGCTTTTCCACACTCCTCCCCCTGTCCCTCCTTCTTCCTCCATCCTGGCCAAGTTTCCCTCTGCTAATTCACATAAAAAAGGAACATGACAATTGGCATGTTTTCGCCAGGAATAACACAACTTTTTTATATTCTCGTTTCTGCAAAATCAACCTGTTACAGTTTGAAAATTGATTGACTGGGAACATCATTTACATCACTTATAGTGGAATAAACCGATCCGTCAGTTTCTTCCGTTCCAAAATGAGTCTAATTCTCTCACTTTTGCACACTCTCTCGCCTTATATTCGGAATGATTTTCCGACGGATCTTTTTAATCCACTATAGCTCGAGAAAATGTTGGGGAATGAAGAGACACGAGACGGGAAAACATGATCATTCGTCGCTGTGTCCTCGTGAAGAATGGTCAACCTATTGTATCTATTACTGTCTGGTGAGAATTAGATACAACGGTTCTTCTTTGACTAAGAACGTGTATCAAGAGAACGGAAAGCTAAATAAATAAGGGTTTAACCAAGTCTTTTTTCAGTATTCGTTCCTCCCCTTCTTCCGTCTATACTTATCTTCTTATGCAACAAGAAAAACTTGCGAAATCAGAAAAGCAGGCGGATACAGGAATTCATACAACAGAAGAACAATGAGAAGCAGTCGAGAGAGTAGTGTTTATATGTTCATTTGGAATGAAGTGTTTGATCTCCGATATAAGAGAAGATACTTATATTTAGGAAAGGAAAGGGTAAACCGGACGAAATAAATAAGTTACTGGAGAAGAAGATCTCACACAAATCTTCACGAACTCGTGAGCCTATCATCTTTCAACAATAATCGTCAGATATCGGAGATGGGTCTTCTCTTCAGCACGTACTCCCAGTGCCACAGCTGAAGCGGGAACACTCAGATCAACCCCATCCAGAAGGTCCAAGTCAGTCAAAACGTCGAGTGTGAGTCATCTTTTACCTTTATTTTAGTATTCTCTCTCTTTGTAGTATGTCCGAAGGATCGGAGAGACGAGTGGACGAAGTGTAAAGATTGAGGGTAAGTTGGTCATTGAGGGACTGAAGGAAAGACTGGCTTGAGGGAAGGGCGATAATGTACATCGAACGAAATTGTCGTCGATTGATGATAGGAGAGACAAGGAACCGAGCGAGAGGACAGTCAAGACTTCGAAGAGTACTTTGAGCGAAAAATCACAGGTTATTCAAGTTCGCATTTTACTCTAGATTTGATATTTATTCTACGAGCAGTTATGAATTTTAGAGGACGTACCATTCGAGCAGGGCGAAGAGGTAAGAGAAATGAGAAGAATGGTAGAAATGGTGAGTTTAGCACGAAAGAGAGGTCGCGAATGTCCGACAGTAAAGGAAGGGAAATAAGAAGGAGCGAGACGGGAAGGTGAACTACAGAACGCAATTGAGGAAACGGAAACGACGATTATGACCATTTCAAACTGTATTTAATTGTAAGGCTCAGATCTCACACGAAATCGCCGAGTTCGAGGAAAAGCGCGCGAAGTGCAAAGGTTTGAACTGAAGATAATGGAGTAGACAAGGAGAGAGCACTTGCAGTCTTCTCCGAAAAGGAATGCATCGTCTAAACGGAGTAAGCACAGTCGAGAACGAAGCCCACGGTTATCCAAATACTATCCTGAAAAGGTGAGAAGACAATTGGCATGTCTTTACGCCGCAATGCTCATCGATTTCTTGCAGAAAGGTCGTTGAAGTTGACAATCGACCAGAATAAAGACCTTCTCTTCTCATTTATTTGCTTTATTTACAAGAACGATTCAACATTCAATCGATCGCCGTACTTCGTAGTTCCACCTTCCTTGTTTTCCCTTAATCACTACCTCTTTTCTCTTCTAATCTGATGCCCTCACTTCTTGGGAGATACAGGTAAGAGAGAAGCAGCCCGTTTCCTCCACTCGCTAACTCTTCCAACCGCATCTTCCAACGTCAGTGACTTGCCCAATGCCTCAATCGTCCTCTCCTATTCCGTCTTGTTTTCTCTCTTCTCACCATGCTAATCAGTCCACATGCCCCTTCCGGATCGATTCGTTTGAGCGGTTCTCGCACGTGTTTGACGTAGAAGAATTCGCACCCGAGAACGATGAGAGAAACGATCTGAAGAGGGGAAGGAATAGAGGAACGAGAAGAGGTGAGACTATGCCAGCTGCGAGGAGGAAGAAGGCGGACATGAAGTTGTCGACCCCCAGGGGGATTGAGTGGGTCTGGCCGTGGCCATCCCGTGTACACGATCCCGTCAACCAAAAGTTCTGCAGTCGTTCCAGGTCACCTCAATATCACCCCCGTCTTTAGAGTATACGTTTAGCTCTCGTCTTTCGTCATACCGTTGTGTTGGTATTGCAGCATCCAGTGATTGACTTGTGCTGTCAACGGAGAGTTCTTAGGAAGTCCGATACCGTAACCTGTTGAGGGTATAAAGCATAGCAAGTGTGCCTCTCCACCTGTCATGGCTGCCCACTTCCCTACAGTAACCAATTGACAGTCGGCCTCTTTGCCTGCCCAGTAATCAAGAACGACTGCGTCGTATATGAAGGCATCCAGTTCCCTGTTTAACAATGTTCGTCTTAACCAGATACGTAGCTCACTCTCGAATAACCGAGTCGATTCCATTTGAGATGTTCGTTTTGAAGAACCTGCAACGAATGAATTGTTGCTGTGAGTCTCCCTCACTTGTGTCGATGTATGTATTCGTGCATTCTCCTCCAGTTCTTCTTCATCGTCTGATGAGTATTCCCTCCCTCAACAGTTCCAAACCGGAAGGGAGGCTTCACGTCTTCCGGGTACCACAGCTAAACAAACTGTTGCCTGCTGCTTCCCCTTTAATCCTCACTCTGGAATCGTTGATCCCAGAGATGTCGAAGAATTGAACTCTCGTGATCATGAAGGCAGCGAGATTGGCAGTGTAGAGAGCGAGGAAAGTGAGACCGAATGCAGCCCATGCTAGGGCCATGAAACGAGAGGAGAAGGATCGCGGGACGTCTGATGAGGAATGAGGGGAGAAAGGGGGCCGGGGTTAGAGAGATCACACTGAATACCTGTTGAAACACTCGCTTGGAAGAGGGTTGCCCACACGAGCCAATAGGAACGGCAGAGGGAGAACTTGTGGTCTGTAGTGAAGAGGAAAGGAACATGGGAGATGGCAGATTACCTGGAGGAGGATACTTGTGCATGTTGAACGAATATGGAGATACCCATTCGAAGATAAAGATGGTCAGAGCAGCTCCCTTTGAATAACCGTCTTTATGTTCACAATGCTCAACTCACTTGTATGCACACGAAGAGAATCGTTGCCCACATCGAATACTCAAACGGTTCTGAATTAGAGAACAGTAATGCACAGCATTCCGCCCGGAGAAGAATGTGTCTAATAGCGAAATTACCATTATTTTTGAATTTTCTCAAGAGTGGTTGGACCAATCTGCACAAAAATTTCAGAGCTTATGGTACTCACAGTAACGAATTTAATTTTTTAAATTCAGAAATTTTTTTTTCACTTATTCGCCTACAGCACAGTGTTCTGACAACAGTGCAAATGTTAAGCGAACGAGATGCCGAAAAATAACCCTGATTTCTGCAGGAACTCTCGCACAGAAGACATTTAACCCAAACATTTTGACTCGTTCTCTTAACATTTAGAACACTGTGACAGGATCAAATACTGTCTTCGGAAACCGCTATTCGCTATTAGACAGCTTGGAATGCTGTGAGTGATAAATCGAAAGCGGTTACCAAGAAAAGCTGTTGGAGACAGGACTCCACTTCGAATCTTCACTATTATAGCGATTCCCGTGTCGAGAAAAGGAATGGAGAAGTCGATGTCCTGTTAGATCAATTCATATTAATTGTTAGTTTTTCATACGAGACTTACTTTCGCTCTCTCAGAGTTGAGTTTGAGTGCAGTCACACACATATCAGCCTTCCCGTTAATTAATTCTTGAGGGAGACCGTTCCATCCTTTGTCCTACAACTATCTGTTTTTATTATCATTCTCCTCTTCACATACCGTCTTAATTCCCCACTTCTCATCTCGTACTTTGTACAGCGTATAGTCGAATCCGATATCATTTGCCAGCTTGTTTAGTAGATCAACACAGTAACCCGAACAACACTTGGTTATCGATCCGTTCCTGTGAGTTGTCTCGCTCTGTCCCTTCAGCCTACCGTACCCTCCAGGTTCGTCTCCCCAATCACAAATAGCTCCTTGGTCCCCGGGACAGCGTCCAGTATCGACATCGACATCAGATACAACGATGAAGGGAGGTTCATGAAGAGTCACCACGCGGAGATGGAACTGTAACAGGAGGAAGCCATGCTCTTCCTTCTCTACAGACTAACCTTGTCAGCAGTCATCTGTGGTGGATTCGCCCTTCCTCCAGGCCATTCCACATCTTCCATCTTCAGTTCGTCACTTGTATAGCGACCAACCTTCAATTACATTACTCATCTAATTTCAAGAAAGATCATCAGAGATATCTTTAGGAAATCGATCAACTGACCGTATCCCAATAGTACGGTCCACCGTGCTGCTTTGATCTCAGATTCGAGATAGTCAAGATGGAGTTATTGAGTCGTCCATAGCTGTCAAAGGTGTAAAAGAAGGAGTCGAATCCATCCTGAACAACTCTTTAAGAAATGTTATTGATACAGTGAATACCTTGGGGTGAAAGGGGTTTCCTTTGACGAATGACTTCTTCAAAGCTCTGAACATTCCTGGTTGTAGGGATCTTCCGTAATACTTACTTGTACAGTAAACTTCCATTTGCCCATTGTGGCTCGACATTATCATGTGAAGAACAGGTTGCTTGCGATTGTAGAGGAATACTCCCATTCAGTCCAAGGACAGCCATTCCAAGAAGCTATGTAGGATATGCACCTAGAGAATACATAATAATCTTTACCTTTGGGACGAGACTAATAACTAGTGGAATAATATCTTCATCGGTGGAGAAGTTGGGATCGGAGACTGTGTTGAATGTGACTGTGAGCATCCCCGGCTGAAGACCTCCAGCTACGGTATTCTGGGTAGACTAAACGGTAGAATAGAAGGGTTGATCAACGAGCACAACCTTAACCGACTGCGTGCCTATCCATAGATGTCTCTCTGATACTACTCCTATCCGACTGCCTGCTTCCATGATGGCTTTAGCATAGAAGTGGTTCGACGAGAGCAGAATAACCTAAATGAGCATAGCATAGCCTATAATGAAAAAGAGTAGTTGACTGACCTTGGCCTGACTCCTCTTCAACTGCATCAACTCCTCTTCTACTTGTGTCTCGTTAGTCGCGTCGATTATTGCGTCGTAGATGATCTCCAGTCTCAATATAAATTGCTTCGATCATGCTTACCTATCTTACTTGATTCTCTTCTTCAATCGTTCCATCTCCTCCCTCAACGCATACCCAAACTGCAGATCACCTCCCATCTTCGCTCTAACTACTCCAAATCGAGTCCAATTATACCTGAGAGGGGCATCACTATGTTCCCATTTTACATAGATCTAGATACCTTTCAAGTAAAGCTAACATAGCTCGTATCTGATGTTCTATAGGTGGAGCCATTTGGAGCATGCGATAGTGGGATAGATCCTGTTCCATGATAAAATAATGACTCCGTTGTTCCCGTACAACACACATTATGTAACTTTTGTAGCACGAATACCCAGCAGACTGGGTGCTACAACCGTACACACAGTGTGCTGGCATACCAAGTTGTGTGTTGGACATTCTGCACATTATGTGTTACCCCTTGCACATATACTGCTACCTCTTTTCTTATTATGCATGCTCCTTATCAAAGTGCGATAGA